>JAJAGP010002744.1:0-100324 GCA_025084515.1 Ancistrus triradiatus
TCACCTCAGATTGCACCCGGGATCAAGCTTGCCAAATTTCGTGGCCGTAGGTTGAAAACTGTCTGAGTAACAGTCATTGGCCCAGCCAGGGGACCCAGTGCCCACCCGGGGTCCAGAAGGGTCCAATGGACATCACACATCACCTCAGATTGCACCCAGGACCAAGCCTGCCGAATTTCGTGGCCGTAGGTCGAAAACTGACTGAGTTACAGTCATTGGCCCACCCAGCGGCCCCAGTGCCCAGCCGGGGTCCATAGGGGTCCCTGTGCCCACCCGGGGTCCACAGGGCTCACTTGCGCATCACTTGTCACCTCAGATTGCACCTGGGATCAAGCTTGACAAACTTTGTGGCCGTAGGTTGAAAACTGTCTGAGTAACAGTCATTGACCCACCCAGGGGCCCCAGTGCCAACCCGGGGTCCATAAGGGCCCCATGGGCATAACATATCACCTTAGATTGCGCCCGGGATCAAGCTTGCCGAGTTTCGTGGCCGTAGGTCGAAAACTGAGTTACAGTCATTGGCCCACCCAGGGGCCTCAGTACTAACCTGGGGTCTACAGGGGCGCCATGGGCATCACACATTACCTCAGATTGCACCCGGGACCAAGCTTGCCGAATTTTGTGGCTGTAGGTCGAAAACTGACTGAGTTACAGTCATTGGCCCACCCAGGGTCCCCAGTGTCTACCCGGGGTCCATAGTGGACCTATGGGCATCACATATGACCTCGGCTTGCACCCGGGACCAAGCTTGCTAAATTTCGTGGCCGTAGGTCGAAAACTGTCTGAGTTAGCCATTGGCCCAACCAGGGTCCCCAGTGCCCACCCGGGGTCCTCATGGGCACCATGGGCATGGCATATTACCTCAGATTGCACCCGGGATGAAACTTGCCGAATTTCCTTGGTGTAGGTCGAAAATTGACCGAGTTACAGTCATTGGCCCACCCAGGGACCCAGTGCCCACCCGGTGTCCAAAGGGGACCCATGGGCATCACATATCACCTCGGATTGCACCTGGGACCAAGCTTGCTGAAATTCATTGCCGTAGGTCGAAAACTGTCTGAGTTACTGTCATTGGCCCACCCAGTGGCCCCAGTGCCCACTCGGGGTCCATAGGGGCCCCATGGGCATCACATAAGACCTCAGATTGCACTCGGGATCAAGCTTGCCGAATTTCGTGGCCGTAGATCGAAAACTGACTGAGTTAGTCATTGGCCCTACCAGGGTCCCCAGTGCCCACCCAGGGTCCTCATGGGCACCATGGGCATGGCATATTACCTCAGATTGCACCCGGGATGAAGCTTGCCGAATTTCCTTTGTGTAGGTCGAAAATTGACTGAGTTACAGTCATTGGCCCACCCAGGGCCCCAGTGCCCACCCGGTGTCCAAAGGGGACCCATGGGCATCACATATCACCTCGGATTGCACCTGGGACCAAGCTTGCCGAAATTCATTGCCGTAGGTCGAAAACTGTCTGAGTTACAGTCTTTGGCCCACCCAGGGGCCCCAGTGCCCACTCGGGGTCCATACGGGCCCCATGGGCATCACATATCACCTCAGATTGCACCTGGGATCAAGCTTGCCGAATTTCGTGGCCGTAGGTCGAAAACTGACTGAGTTACAGTCTTTGGCCCACCCAGGGGCCCCAGTGCCCACCCGGGGTCTACAGGGGCCCCATGTGCATCACATGTCACCTCAAATTGCTCCTGGGATCAAGCTTGCCGAATTTCGTGGCTGTAGGTAGAAAACTGACTGAGTTACAGTCATTGGCCCACCCAGAAGCCCCAGTGCCCAACCGGGTCCATATGGGCCCCATGGGCATCACATGTCATCTCAGATTGCACCCGGGACCAAGTTTACCAAATTCCGTGGCCGTAGGTCGAAAACTGTCTGAGTTGCAGTCATTGGCCTATCCAGGGGCCCCAGTGCCCACCCGGGGTCCTCATGGGACCCATGGGCATCACATATCATGGGCATCACATATGGATTAATAATAATAATAATAACTAGAGAGGTGCATTTCCTGAAGAAAATGCGAGTGTTGTTGCCGCTCTGCAATGGCTGACTCTTAGTGTACATCATGGCCCCAAAGGTCATCACGTCACCTCAGATTGCACCCGGGACCAAGCCTGCTGAATATCGTGGCCATAGATCAAAAACTGACTGAGTTACAGTCGTTGGCCCGCCCAGGGGCCCTAGTGCCCACCCGGGGTCCATAGGGGTCCCATGAGCATTACATGTCACCTCAGATTGCACCCGAGACCAAGCTTGCCAAATTTCATGGACGTAGATCAAAAACTGACTGAGTTACAGTCATTGGCCCACCCAGGGGCCCCAGTGCCCACCCGTGTCTACAGAGGCCCCATGGGCATCACATATCACCTCAGATTGCACCCGGGACCAAGCTTGCCGAATTTCGGGGCCGTAGGTTGAAAACTGACTGAGTTAGTCATTGGCCCACCCAGGGGCCCCAGTGCCCACCCGGGGTCCATAGGGGCCCCATGGGCATCAACATAACACCTCAGATTGCACCCGGGATCAAGCTTGCCGAATTTCGTGGCCGTTTTAGGTTGAAAACTGACTGAGTTAGTCATTGGCCCACCCAGGGGCCCCCAGTGCCCACCCAGGGTCCTTCATGGGCCCCATGGGCATCACATGTCACCTCAGATTGCACCCGGGATCAAGTTTGCCAAATTTCATGGCCGTAGGTCGAAAAACTGACTGAGTTAGTCATTTGCCCACCCAGGGGCCCCAGTGCCCACCTGGGGTCCATAGGGGCCCAATGGGCATCACATATCTCTTCAGATTGCACCCAGGATCAAGCTTGCCAAATTTCGTGGTCGTTGGTCGAAAACTTACTGAGTTACGTCATTGGTCCACCCTGGGGCCCCAGTGCCCACCCAGGGTCCTCATGGGCCCCATGGGCATCACATATCACCTCAGATTGCACCAGGGATTAAGCTTGCCGAATTTCGTGGCTGTAGGTCGAAAAACGACTGAGTTTCAGTCATTGGCCCACCCAGGTGCCCCAGTGCCCACCCGGGGTCCATAGGGGACCCTTGGGCATTACATATCACCTCAGATTGCACCCGGGACCAAGCTTGCCGAATTTCGGGGCCGTAGGTTGAAAACTGTCTGAGTTACAGTCATTGGCCCACCCAGGTGCCCCAGTGCCCACCCGGGGTCCATAGGGGACCCTTTGGCATTACATATCACCTCAGATTGCACCCGGGACCAAGCTTGCCGAATTTCGGGGCCGTAGGTCGAAAACTGTCTGAGTTACAGTCATTGGCCCACTCAGGGGCCCCAGTGCCCACCCGGGGGACATAAGAGCCCCATGGGCATCACCTATCACCTCAGATTGCACCCGGGACCAAGCTTGTTGAATTTCGTGGCCGTAGGGCGACAACTGACTAAGTTACAGTCATTGGCCCACTCAGGGGCCCCAGAGCCCACCCGTTGGCCTCATGGGCCCCTTGGGCATCACATATCATCTCAGATTGCACCCGGGATCAAGCTTGACAAGTTTCGTGGCTGCAGGTCGAAAACTGACTAAGTTAGTCATTGGCCCACCCAGGGGCCCCAGTGCCCACCCGGGGTCCATAGGGGCCCCATGGGCATTACATATCACCTCAGACTGCACCCGGGACCAAGCTTGCCGAATTTCGTGGTCGTAGGTCGACATCTGACTGAGTTACAGTCATTGGCCCACCCAGGTTCCCCAGTGCCCACCCGGGGTCCATAGAGGCCCCATGGGCATCACATATCACCTCAGATTGCCTATATAGGCAACCACACTAATAATACTGAAATTTCAATAATAATTCACAGCACTGCACATTGTTACTGTGTATCCTACTACTTACTCAATCAGTCTAATACGTTGAATGATTAATATACCGATGGACAATTTAAATATAAATGCACACATTTATACCTACAGACAATATACAGAGACAGTGAGAGAAAAAAAATCATAATGTACATTTTGCTAACACATTTGCATTTCAGAGAGTGCAAGTTGCTTTTTTAATTACGTAATGGGGCCATTACTACAAAATTCACTCATGTTATGTTACATAACAGTAACTTTAATAAATTTGAGAAGATAAAATTAAAGTACCTAATTTGTTTTGATTTGTAGCTGAAGGCTAGGTGCTCTTTTAATAGATTGATCCATTGTGTTATAGATGTTTTTTTATCTTTCCAATTAATAGTATTGTTTTTTTTTGTTTTTGTTTGTTTGTTTTTCTTTGTTTCTTTGTTTGTTTGTTTTTGCTATGCTTAACAATATAAGTAATGGAATTGTGCTTTCGATTACTGATTCTACCACTGAGAGGTTTCCTAATAGACATACGGAGAGTGACATAGGAATGTTGCTCCCCAGATACAGAGATTATTTTGAAGTTACTTTTCCCCAGAATTTGTGGACTAGTGTGCAAGTCCAGAACGAGTGAAAGTAGTCGTCAGTTTTGTTGGTTACGCACTGTGTACATATACTTGAAAATTACTAAGTCCCATTTTGAACATGTTGTATTGAGTAATGTCTGTCCTATGATTTTTTATTGAAATAATTGTATGTTTGTGTTCTTACTCATTATGAAGATATTGTTACTGCTTTGTGTCCAGAATAGTGTATCAGTGCTAATATCCAAATCATTTTTCCATTTAGTAATTGGTATTGTTATAGTTGAATTGAAAGTACCTATGAGAGCATACAAGTTTGATAAATCTTTCTTATGGCTAGTGATTTGGTTTATATTATCAATAATGGGCGGTGGTTTGAGATTGTTGTGAGATATATTAATTTTGGTTTTAAGTATACTTTGTAACTGATAATATTATGATAATATAAATATATTTCTCTAAGTTAAATGTTTCAATTAGTTCTTGGAAGCTTTTAAACACTTTGTTCTTGAAGAGGTGTTGTAAATGTGTTGTCAATGTGCCTTTTCTTTCCACTTCTTAAATGCAAGGGGTAATTTGTTTATTGTAAAGTCTGGACTGTCCCATATGGGTGTGTATATGTTGGGTGTCATTTCAAAGTTTGTTAATTTATTAATCTTCCACCAAGCTCTGTGTCATTCATGATATTTTAAAAAAGCATTCATGATATTTTATGGATGTGCTAAGGAAAGGTATATCTGTAATGGATATTTTATTGCAATAGGACTGTTCAATGTCGAGCCAGGGGTTTTGGCAATAGTCTTTTTGTCTCCATTTTATTAAATGATGAAGTTGATTTGATAAATAGTACAGCTGGAAAGTTGGTGCAGCTAGTCCCCTCATATTTTTCTCGTTTTGTAAAGTTGTGAGTTTTATGTAGTATAAGAAGATTTCATGTTTCTCCAATAAAATGTTTATGTTAGTTTATCTAACCTGTGGAACCATTTTTTGATGGTTCAACTGGTAACATTGCAAATAGATAGTTGACATTTGGTAAAATTGTCATTTTAATTGTTGCGATACGTCCTATGAGAGAAATTGCTTATGGCTTATCTTATGAATAATGCTATTAGTTGAAATACATGTGATGTTAACATTTTATTGTATGGCTGCTGCTAGTGGGTGATGAATATAATATTTTAATCCAGTGTATGAACGACTTACCAAAGCCAAATTTATGCAGAGTACTGAAAAGAAAGTCCCAGTTTACTTTATCAAAGGCTTTTTCTGCGTCAAGAGATAGAATAATTGCTTTTTTATTATATTTCTTTGTAAAGTTAATAAGAATAGAATAGAATAGAATCTTTATTGTCATTATACCAAAGGTATAACGAAATTGTATGCAATCCTTGCACAGTGCAAAACAGAAAATATAACACAAGACAATTATAAAGTGTAAAATTTATTGCACAGTTAAAAAATAGATAAAAATTAAGATAGTATTGCACAGGTGAGTACTAAATATTGCACAGATAAGTGTAAACAGTGGTGTAGACAGATGAGGTACTTAATATTGCATGGATAAGTGTAAATGTGTAAACAGTTGTGTGTCCTTCAGTGTTCATTTTAGTATTGAAACAGCCCTGGCATATGTGCTGTTTCTCAGTCTGCTTGTTTTTGCTTTTATTGTTCTGTACCGCCTCCCTGAGGGTAGCAGTTGGAACAGATGAAATGCTGGGTGTGATGTGTCCTTCAGGATGCATTGGGCCTTCTTGCAGCAGCGTGATCTGTACAGCACCTCTAAGGAGAGGAGCGCACAGCCGATGATAGTCTGTGCTGTGTTGATGACTCTCTGGAGTAATGTCTTTTCCTGGGCAGTGCAGCTGGCAAACCACACTGGGATGCAGTATGTCAGTAAACTTTCAACAGAGCATCTGTAGAAGGCCACCAGCAGCTCATTGCATAGGGCATTGTTTTTCAGAACCCTAAGGAAGTGAAGTCACTGCTGTGCCTTCTTGATTAGCGCAAATGGTGTTGGTCCTCCAGGTCAGATCATCATCCAGGTACAAGCCCAAAAACTTAGTCATGCACCCTGTCTACACAGTCCCCATTGATGTATATGGGAAGAGTGTTGGAGCCATTTCTCCTGAAGTCCACTATTATTTCTTTGGTTTTTGTGGTGTTCAGGATGAGGTTGTTATCGCTGCACCACGAGGTCAGTTTTTTCACCTCCTCTCTGTATGCAGACTCATCTCCTTCTGTGATGAGCCCCACCACTGTAGTGTCATCTGCAAATTTTATGATAGAGTTGCTTGGGTGGGTGGGGGTGCAGTCGTGTGGGTAGAGAGTGTACAGCAGGGGACTTAGTACACACCCCTGTGGGGAACCAGTGTTGAGGCTGAGTGCTGAGGAAAAGTGAGGTCCTACTTTTACTCTCTGTGAACGGTCACTGAGAAAGTCCTTAATCCAAAGGCAGGTAGAGTGCAGGAGACCGAGGTTCTTTAATTTTGTTACCAGAGTATTTGGGAGGACCGTATTAAAAGCCGAGCTGAAGTCAACGAAAAGAAACCTGGCATAGCTGTTCCAGATGGGTCAGGGTTATATGAAGAGCTGTGGAATCCTCTGTTGATCTGTTTTCCCTGTATGCAAACTGGTGTGGATCAAGTGAGGGAGGCAGTCCTTGAATAATATGACTTCTAACTAGTTTTTCAAAACACTTCATAATTATGGGAATTAGTGCCACTGGCCGAAAGTTATTTAAACTGCTGATGGTGATCTTTTTTGGGAATGGGATGATAATTGAGCGCTTCAGACAGGGCGGGAGAGTGGCCTGTGCTAAGGACATATTGAATATTTTAATGAAGACCCCTGTGAGCTGGTTTGCACAGTCTTTCAGCACTCTGCCAGTGATGCCATCAGGTCCTGCTGATTTCCTGGGGTTCACTGATCAATAGCTGCGTTGGGTATTGCTGGGTGAAGCCACGACTACGTGATGATCAAAGCGCAGCAGTCTCTATTGAGTCTGTTTTCATCCACCAGCTCGTCCATTTTGTTTACAATTGAGCTGGCATTTGTGAGGAAAAGGCTGAGAAGTGGAGGTTTGTGTGGTCTTTTCCTTAACTTGTGGTGATTTCCTTAACTTAAATAAGGCTGATTAATCAGCGTGTATTATGCGATGATTGTCTCCTTTTTATAAAACATGTTTGATCTGGATGGATGAGATTAGAAATAACCTTTTCCAGTCTTACTGAGAGCCGTACTTATAATTTTTAAATCTGTGTTAATGTTTCTCATGTTTTTGCATGATTAGATGAATCTGAGGTGAGATGAACTTAAGATAAACTTAAGAAGAATTTAAGAAATTATATTTTGAAAATTCAAGCGTTATTTCTCAGGAGTCAAATTTCAGAAATAGGAGAAAAAAGCTTAAATCTCACATTGATTTCAAACATGTCCTAATTATGTCTAGATGAAGTAAAGGAAACAAACATAAGATCTTATTTAGAGAATTTCTTTCCTCTGGGGTGTTGTTTATATTACTTGCAATTGGGATTAAGTAATCATCTGCTGAGTATTTTTAGCCAAAAAGGTTTTGATTATGTTGAATTAAAAGCCCCAAAATGCAATTGGTCCACCAGACGCAGCAGGACTCCCTGTGTAACCAAAAAACGTAGACCTTATAAGGGTTAAATGACAGATGTGTTAATATAATTTCTTAACCATCAACAGATACTTGGAACAGCCGCTAAATGGCACTAAAGGACGTTTGTTTGCATGTAGATTTGATGCTGCACACTACTAGTCGTTACCGCGTGGATGATGCATATTGTGAAGTACTAAAAGCTAAATGTTTTGTTAAATGTTTTTGTTAAATGTTAAATAATTTTGCTTTCGTTATTATATATCCACAGCAAAGTGGTGTCGAGGATAAGATCACTGAAGAGTTTAATTACCACAAATGGGTCTCTCCAATTGGTGTCTGGCTTTAAGTGCTTAAATGCTCAATAGGGTTTATATCAGGTTACTGTGGAAAGATGACCATGACAGTCTGCACTCCTTTAGCTTCTTTGATTTTCTTAGTTGTTGCACAGTTTTGAGGCGTGTTTTGGATCAAGCATTTTCACAAATGAGCTCAGATTTTTGCAGCTCTGCCGGCTCAGGGATAAAAGCCATCTTAGAAAATGTCAGTTTGTGAGGGTCTGGGCATTTAAAATGAAGACTGTCTGATGTGTCCATGGAACCCAAAGATCTCCAATTTATGGTGTGTGTGTGTGTGTGTGTGTGTGTGTGTGTGTGTGTGTGTGTGTGTGTGTGTATATATACATACATAAAGTACATATATATACATATACACAATCATTGCCTGAGACATAACTGCATGCAGCAAGTTTTACAGCAATCTGACATTTCTATCTGGGTGCATTATTTTTTGTCAGTGACTACGTATATATATATGTTTATCAGAACCCCCAACGCTCCACCACAGATTAGGTACTATTTGGGTGCTGGCTCGTTCTCAGCACTGCAGTGACACTGCCACGTATGAGAATGCTCTTTCCCCTGCAGTGATTTTTTTTTTTATTCTAAGAGCTACAATTTACCTTGCACCTTATGTTATGGTTTGTCATATTGAAAAGCAGGCAAACAGTGAAAACAAAAGTAAAAAGTGGTTTTAGGACCCAATTGCAGTTAGCTCCAGATGGAAATGGTGAACCAAAAGATAACAAAATAAAAAAGAAACTAAATACTCTATAAAAAGTAAGTAAATAAAACCGCTTCAGTGGCTGATCAAACCCTGGGCAGACGCGGTGATTGCCGCTGAGTAAACCTAACACGCCACTCAACCACTGAAGGAAAGAGCTGAAAAAAACAAACAAAAGCGATCGCCGTAAGCGTACAAGTGTCCCTATGCAGAGGTACGCTTACGGCGATCACTTTTGTTTGGTTTTTTCAGCTCTTTCCTTCAGTGGTATGAGGCATGTGGCATGGCGCTACTACACAAATGGAATAACGGGTCCGCGTTAGCGCAGAACGTCAGGACCCAAGCAGAGCGCCGCGAAGGCGACTCATAGTTCTCTGTACATGGAGCGTGAGATGGACACAGAAGGGAAAAGGACGAGGCTGAATTAAAAGGCAACACAGCATCCTTTCCAAAATGCCAATAGCACTACTTCCCACGATCGCGGTGAGGGGGTGATATGGGTCTCTTTTTGAGTCTTGGTCTTCCCACGGTTTCATCCTTATAGTGTTTGGGGAGTTTTTTCTTGCTATTGCTTTCCTTATTAGTGGGACACAAGGCTGTGGGAGACAGGTTGGCTACATCTATCCTCAATCTAGATGACTGTTCAGTATCCCCCAGTCCATCTCTAAAAATCTTAGAAGTCATATTTGATTCAGAGCTGTCCTTTGATGCGCACATTAGCAACATCACTCGAATTGCTTTCTTTCAATTACATAATATTGCTAAACTTAAAATATCCTCTCTTTTAATGATATGGTGAAACTGGTTCATTCATTTATAACCTCGAGGTTGGATGACTGTAACGCTTTACTTACTGAATGCTCTAGTAAATCTATAAATAAACTTCAATTAGTTCAGAATACAGTGGCTCGAGTGCTAACTCGAACTAGAAAATCTGATCATATCAGTTCTGTTCTATCATCACTACACTGGTTATCAGTTAAATTTCTCATTGACTACTTCTGGTAGCATATAAAGCTGGCCCCACATTACCTGAGTGAACTCTTAGTGTTACAATCCAGCTTGTCTACTGAGTTCGCAGACTTATTTTAGTTCCTAGAATTTAAAAAATCACAGCAGGGGAAAAGGCTCTCTCATCACCCCAACTATGGAATAAACTTCCCACTGTAGTTTGAGATTCAGACACTCTCCAAATGTTTAAGCCTAGGTTAATGACATACTTGCCACCATTGATGGAACAATGAATTCTGAATTATATCAGAGAATTCTAAAGGAAAATGTCAGGACATCTGTCCATGAACTGAATCTCATGAGAAGGTGGGTCATGCAGCCAGACAAGGACCCTAAGCACACAAGTCGTTCTACCAAATAATGGTTAAAAAAATCATAAATTAATGTTTTTGAATGGCCAAGTCAAAGTCCTGACCTTAATCCAATCAAAATGTTATGGACAGACCTGAAGTGAGAAGTTAATATGAGGAAACCCACCAACATCCCAGAGTTGAAGCTGTTCTGTACAGAGGAATGGGGTAAAATTCCTCCAAGCCGGTGTGCAGGACTGATCAACAGTTACAGGAAACGTTTAGTTGCAGTTATTGATGCAAAGGGGGATCATACCAGACACTGAAAGCAAAGGTTCACATGCTTTTGCCACTCACTAATATGTAATATCGAATCATTTTTCTCAATAAACAAATGGCCGAGTATAATATTTTTGTCTCATTTGTTTAACTGGGTTCTCTTTATCTACTTTTAGGACTTGTGTGAAAATCTGATGATGTTTTGGTCATATTTATGCAGAAGTACCCAGAGGAAAGAAATTCTCTAAATGAGATCTTAAGTTTGTCTCATTTACTTCTCCTAGACATAATTTAAGACGTGTTTGAGACAATGTGAGATTTAAGCTTATTTCTCCTGATTCTTAAGTTTGTCTTAAGTTCATCTCATCTCAGATTCGTGTAATCATGCAAAACATGAGAAACATTTGAGATCTTAAATCAAACTTACAGTTGTCTCACAGAAGACTTATGATTCTATTTACATAAGAAACATTTAAGATCTCATAATTGGCTTTTTTAGGTCTCTTCTAACACATTAAAGTTCACCTTAACAAGAAATCCATAAGAAACAGCGAATTCCCAATTTTCTGAATATACCTTGATAAACTTATCTGTCATTACTGATACTCACATCTGTTTATTTTGAGAAAGTAATTCTAAATAAAATCACAATTCAAATCTCCATATGTGTATGTTAAAGTACACAAGTTTATTTTCTGCACAATTTACTTTTACTTACAGGTGTAGATAAGGCGACAATAAAAGTATCCAAAGAAAAACTAAATACAATTTCAAATATTTGCTTCCATGTTCTATCAGAGCCAATTCTATTCTGTTGATCTTCATGCTTGTGTTCTTAGTTGTATTACAAAACGTTCAAGAATTAAATGTTAAACTGTCACTGTGTTCCCTGACAGTATGATGGACTTAAATTAAAATAGAATTAAAATTGTTGAATGCGTGACTGAGGACTTAACGGGTGCTCACTCTCAAATTCATCACTCATTTTCTCGCATTGACTTATTCCGCACAAGCAACTCCATTATACTGCATATATGAAAATCCAAAATCCATCCAATAGTAAGCTCTGATCATGCCTCAATTACTTTTAATTTTAGTGACATACAAAAAACTACAACCAGGCCAAGACGGTGATTTATTACATCACTCATCAAAGACAAACAATTCAATATTCAAAAATACAATTAATTCAATAAAAAATCATTCATAGGACACATTACTCAATACAAAATGTTCAAAATGGGATGTAGTAATTTTCAAGTATATGTACACAGTGCGTAACCAACAAAACTGACGACTACTTTCACTCGTTCCAGACTTGCAGACTAGTCCACAAATTCTGGGGAAAAGTAATTTCAAAATGATCTGTGTGTCTGGGGAGCAACATTCCTATGTCACCCTCCGTATGTCTATTTAGGAAACCTCTCAGTGGTAGAATCACTAATCGAAAACACAATTCCAATACCTATATTGTTAAGTATAGCAGCAACAACAACAAAAAATACTACTAAATTGGAAAGATAAAAAAAAAATTCTATAACACAATGGATCAATCTATTAAAAGAGCACCTAGCCTCAGCTGCAAATCGAAACAAATTAGGCACTTAGTAGTAGTGGCCCTATAATGTAATTAAAAAAGCAACTTGCACTCTCGCAAATGCAAATTTTTTAGCAAAATGTACTTGATTTTTTTTCCTCTCACTGTCTCTGTATATTGTTTGTAGGTATAAATGTATGCATTTATATTTAAATTGTCACTCGGTATATTAATAATTCAACGTATGACATATGTAAGTAGTAGGATAGACAGTATCAGTGTGCAGTGCTGTGAATTATTATGATCAGTATTATTATGTTTTTTCCTCCCACCCTATCCTGTATACTGTCTGTCTGTCAGTCATTATTATTTTGTGTTGCTTGTTTTACTTTTCACCTTATTCGGTTGTCCTGTGTACTGCCTGTTTGTTGCCATTATTACTGTCGGGTTTTTTCTTTTTCACCTTGCTTATTTGTCTTGCGTATAGCTTATCTTTCACAATTATTTTGTCTATATGATGTTATTTTTGTAATTAAAAATAAAATTATTCTATTTATAGTCAAAACTGTGAAGAATAGTTCAAAACGGGTTAAACCATTAAAGTCCACAGAATGAACTGCAACCTTTAAACCTAAAGACAGCACGGAGCGTCTGAGTGATGCCCTCCATTTGACTATTGGTCAGAACCAGCTCATTAGCATACTGTGGTAACAAACATGGCGGATACTGCGGCTTGTAAGGGAAAGCGGTTTTCTTACTTATTGGTAATTAAATACTTCATATACTCGCCTAAACTGGATTGGTAAACATTCTGTTTTAAACATGTACATAGTTTACGATAAAGGACTTAACTTTTGGTAACATCTTAGAAGTTTGCGCGTTTTTGAACGCCAGCACGCGCGAGCTTAGCTAACGGTCCGGTGCTCAGTCACAGAGTGAGTTACTGCTGCCGCAGAGCTTTATTCTCCTCACGGCCGCTGCTGTTCTGTGGCTGGAATCGTAGTTTGGTAAGTATTTTTTGAAGTTATTATTGTTATTTTAACATTTTAATTCGTTTTTGTGATAATAAAAACTTTATTGTAGTTTTCAGACCAAATGCTATGCTAGTTTCTGTTGGTAGCATAATGTTAGTCAGAGTTTGCTTTGCCCATAACTTGGATTGTAGAGCAGCTCCAAAAGAGAAACGTTAAGTCCGCTAATGTACATTACATTTACATATATATTTTTAGCTGTACTGAATGTTAGCACCTGATGCACCTTTTGTTTTTGTTTTTTTATATTTTGCAGGTTAACGTTAGCATGCGCATTCGGTGACCTAGCTATCTGCAGCCTTTCAGGTGATATTATTAGCTAGTCTATCATGACCAAAAACAAAGTGATAAATTAACTGTATTTTTTTTTTCAATTAAGTCTATAGGAATAAAGTGTGGAATAAGGTTGAAGTTTTTCTGCACTTTCACTGCAATGCTTCTTTTGTTATGTTTGAAGGATTGCACAAAACACATTTTCATGAACTTTGTTTTTATGTTTTCTGTTGAGAATGGACTTGATACATACAATAAACATCAATTCCATATTATGATTAAATATGATCTTTATTAGATATTTGCACCATAGCCTGTATTGTGCTAAGGTTTTACACAGGTGTGGAAAAATGCTGCAGAGTAATAATGCTTTCAAACATGGAAGTGTTTGTAGTTTCTTTTTGTCAGTTAACAACATGCAAAGTGAATGAATAAAAGAGAAATCTTAATCAAATCAGTATTTGGTGTAACCACCCTTTGCCTTCAGTTCTTCTAAGTATACTCGCACACGGTTGGCAAGGAGGCAAGGAGGTTGTTCCAGACATCCTGGAGAACTAACCACAGATCTTCTGTGGATGTAGGCTTGCTCAGATCCTTGGGTCTCTTCGTGTAATCCCAGACAGACTCAGACAGATGTTGAGATCAGAGCTCTGGTGTGTCCATATCCTCACTTCCAGGACTCCTTGTTCTTCTTTACACTGAAGATAGTTCTTGGTGACATTGGCTGTAGCCACAATTCTTCCATGAAGACCACTTCTGACAAGTTTCTCAGGACAGTCAATGGGTGTGTCAGTGCCCCACTGGTTTCTGCCACTTCTTTGCTGATGGCACTGCTGGACATCTTCCAGTTTTTAAGGGAAGTAAGCATGAGGTGCCTGACCACTGCATCTACGGTCCTCAGCATTGCCCATTTCTTTGTACTTTTTCAAATGAGCTTTAACCTCCAGTCTACTTTGAAATCCTTGCCTGGGCGAGACCTTGCTGATGCAGTATACCTACCTTGTGTCTTGTTACTGTGCTCAGACTTGCCATGGTTGTATGTCCTGTGACACACAACTGTTTTCTCACAACCATACCTTTGTAGCAGAGTTTGGCTGTTCCTCACCCAGTTTTATGCCTCCTACACATCTGCTTCTTTTTCATTTAATGGCTGTGTTGCAAATGATAATTATTTATCATCAGTTTGGTATAATTGGTTAATCATACACCTTACTATAATCCTACAAAATCCCAGACTGTGTGTGTGTACCAAGAAGAATTGATGTTGTTTTGAAGGCATAGGGTGGTCACACCGAGTATTGGTTTGATTTAGATTTCTCTGGTTCATTCACTTCGCATTTTAATTGACACAAATAAACTATTACTACTTCTATTGTAAAACCGTTCTTACTTTGCAGCAATTTATTTCACACCTGCCTAATACTTTAGCATAGTACTGTACATCAATTGTTTTTATAAAATCAAAAAAATTCTAAAATGCAAAGTTATTACAAATAGATATACATTATTTTGGTCTGAATGTTTTTATTTCTAGAAGTGAGTCGAGGCTTTGTGATACTTCCCATCCGTTTTTTTCTGTGTAGATATGTTTTGTGATTTTCCACACTTGTCGGGATGGAACGTGGTTGAGGTGGGGAATTTGAAAAAGGCTTTCATTAACAAAAGTCGTCATCACGCCAGACTGACCGTCGAGACACAGGTGAACAGAGACCTTGCCAGCCTCCTTCCCAAAATGATGAAATGACTCCAGGTTAACTTTGGCTGTTTGAACACAGCTGTACTGGGACTCTGAATCTGAGACCTGAACTGAACACACTCACCAGACATTTGTTTGTTTTTAAGGGGAAATGTAAAAAATAAATTTGAATAATTACAATGGTGCTTGAAAGTTTGTGAAATCTTTAGAATTGTCTATATTTCTGCATAAATATGACCTAAAACATCATCAGATGTTCACACAAGTTCTAAAAGTAGATAAAGAGAACCCAGTTAAACAAGACAAAAATATTATACTTGGTCATTTATTTATTGAGGAAAATGATCCAATATTACATATTAGTGAGTGGCAAAAGTATGTGAGTTTTTGCTTTCAGTAACTTTCAGAACAGCTTCAACTCTGGGATGTTGGTGGGTTTACTCACATTAGCTGCTCACTTCAGGTCCTTCCCCAAACATTCCATTGGATTAAGGTCGCGGACCATTTTTGATAGAACGACTTGGGTGCTTAGGGTCGTTTCTTGCTACTGCCCACCTTCTTTGAGATTCAGTCATGGCAGATGTCTGACATTTTCCTTTAGGGAATTTCTCTGATATAATTCAGAATTCATGCTCCATCAATGATGGCAAGCCGTCCTGCCCAGATGCAGAAAAACAGGCCCAAACCATGATACTACAACCACCATGTTCACAGATGGGATAAGGTTCTTATGCTGAATGCAGTGTTCTCTTTTTCTCAAATAAACTTTTCTTTTAACCAAAAAGTTATATTTTGTCTCATCCGTCCATAAAACATTCTTCCAATAGCCTTCTGGCTCGTCCACGTGATCTTTAGCAAACTGCAGACGAGCAGCAATGTTCTTTTTGGAGAGCAGTGGCTTTCTCCTTGCAGTCCTGCCATGCACACCATTGTTGTTCAGTGTTCTTCTGATGGCGGACTCATGAACATTAACATTAGCCAATGTGAGAGAGGCCTTCAGTTGCTTAGAAGTTTCTTTTGGGGTCTTTTGTGATCTCGCCAACTATTACAGGCCTTGCTCTTTGAGTGATTTTTGTTGGTCGCCTCCTGGGGAGGGTAACAATGGTCTTGAATTTCCTCCATTTGTACGCAATCTGTCTGACTGTGGATTGGTGAAGTCCAAACGTTTTAGAGATGGTTTTGTAACCTTTTCCAGCCTGATGAGCATCAACAACTTTTTCTGAGGTCCTCATAAATCTCCTTAGTTCGTGCCATGATACACTTCCACAAACATGTGTTGTGAAGAGCAGACTTTGATAGATCCCTGTTCTTTAAATAAAGCAGGGTCCCCACTCACACCTGATTGTCATCCCAGTGGATTGAAAACATCTGACTCTAATTTCACCTTCAAGTAAACTGCTAATCCTAGAGGTTCACATACTTTTACCACACATTAATATGTAATATAGGATCATTTCCCTCAATAAATAAATGACCAAGTATAATATTTTTGTCTCATTTGTTTAACTGGGTTCTCTTTATCTACTTTTAGGACTTGTGTGAAAATCTGATGATGTTTTAGATGTGTTGATGATGTGTGACACACACGTGCTGCCTGATGTATGATGTCTGACACATTGTGTTTTATGGTAGTTTGGTGTTAAAGTTTTGACTTAAACTGTATTTTAAATGGCAGAGGGGAACATGGAGAGAGTTATTCGGCCCAATAGTCGACAATGAGAACTTATTCCAAATTCTCCATTGTTTTACCATCAGTAACATTACGTATTTAAAAACTCAGACACGTGTTGGTTCATTGATGGTTTTGGATAATAAATAAAATAGTTATCAGCAGTGACTACAACACAAATAAAAACATTTTATCCAAATATCACCAGTGATCCGACACGTGCTATCTGAGTTTTTAATATATAATGGTTATTTAAGGGAAAAATGTAATCTAAAGGAAAAAAATGTTTTTATTAAATTATTTAAATATTTCTCCTCCATGAGCAGAATAAAATGATTACGATACATTTAGACTTTACTTTCTGTGAGGGAGCATTTAGAGGTGGCCGTCTAGTTCCTATCAACACCACAATTTTGACTCTTAACTTTCTATAGAATTCAGGATTTTTTACCAAACCCCTGTGACTAACCATTTAAATCATCTCAGCCATTTCATTATGAACTGATAATTCAGTGGGTCCACTCTAAGAACTGTTCTTAGTGTTCACATTGTTATGCAGTGGTTCTATTTACTATGTGTGCTTCATTTAGTTAGTACTATTTACTAAGGTGGTAAATATTGTTTTGTACATTATGTAACATTGCTTTTTATGTGTGTATGCATTTGTTGTTTACACTGTTGTATAACTGCTGTTATAATGTGTACAATTCAGTTTCACTATTTTTTTTTTTTAATACAATAAAAGCTCTGAACCAACTGCATCTGTATGTCTTAGGAGTTTCTCCAGGTGTTAGTAATGCAGCTTTCAACTAGACATGGATACGAAATAAATAAGATCTCAGTGGTGTCTTATGTTTCTTACTTTGATCTCTTTTATGTCTGAATAGAAGCTTATATAAGACATAAACATATATATAAAACATATAAGACATAATTCAGCAGTAAATCAGTCTAGAATGAGATCTCATCTTTTTCTCCTTTGCTCTCCAAGTTTACAAATTATTTCTCATCTGTTTCTCCTTGTTTCTCCTAAGGGGGGTTTAGGAGAAATAAATGAGAAATAGGTAAGCCTTTGTTGAGACAAAATTAAGATCTTATCTATTTCTCCTACATTTCTCCTGAGACATAGAAAAGACGATTTTGAGAAATACGTTTTTCCTTTGGGCAGTCGATGGATTAAAATATCATAGATTTAATATAGATGAAAATACGTGACCTGCAATGTTGAATAATGTTTCTAGGTATTGATTATTTCATCCAGCTGGTTGTTTTGTGTTGAATTATAAATTTTGACTACAATCCAAAAACATCTCACTCATGGGTCATTACATGGCCTATACTAACTGTATTTGTAGAGGAAATCCAGTTTTAGAACCTCTGGACTGTAAAAAACAGTTAAATACAATGGTTAATAAAATACAGTTCATTTAATGCATGTTCTTGAGTTTTTGTCTTCAATGTGAATGAACACAAATGCCTACAATGAATAAAATAATTCTTTTGATTGTGGAATTTCTGATCATATTTCACCCTCCAATGGGCTATGCACATTGTTTAACACTTACCACATAACACAGAAAGGACTGTAGTGCGTGCTCCATGGTCGTACTTGGTAAAACATTTTCTCGTGTTTTTTAGATAATTGGCCTCTCCTAAAAATACCTTTACAAAGACTTGAGATGATGTATCTAAAAATACTACCTAAACTCAGTAAATGGCCGTTTAAATGTTTAAAGGTAACATAACAGGTTCAATTAAGTGTTTGAACATTATTGCTGGCAAGTCTCGCAATTACGTTAGACAATGCTGCCATCTAATGTTTATTGTTAGGTAGAAAACTATTACAATTCGGTTTGGACAATAGATGGCGATATATACCTACATTCAGATATATAAAGTGCAGTAGTTTAACGTCCTCTAGGGGTCATGCATTGCCAATACATATCTAAGAAAATGTATAAATAATTACTCAGGTGTTGTTTTGCAATGATTCTATTGTTGTTCATAATAACTATGAGGTCATTCCTTAGGCCATAAAAACATCCTTACAAGTCATTGTTATTGATTTATGCCCAAAATTACATGCCATAGCAAAAAGAGGAGGTCACTAGTTAAGGTTACGTTAAGGACAGTGAATCTCTTTTATGCATTGAAATCTTACCATATTAAAATCACTCTTTTCTTCTCCTCTCCTCTCATCTTTAATCTCGTCTTTGCTTTTAACCCTGATTTTTCTAGTCAGTGTCATGGGGCTCTTGTACCTTCCCTTGGAGAACACAGGGTGCAGGTATAAGTGTGCACTGGACATGTCAGTCCATCGCAGGACTGGGTATGAGTCACTGTTATAACACTGGATGATGATCCCTGTCTGGCCTCCACTATTTTAGATAATCGTGTCTGCATGTGAGACCTTGAGGGGCCATAAGGCATCATCAGGACTCAAATCATGGTCCCTACTGTTTTGGACTGGAGTAAAAGTACAAGCATGTTGACATAAATGCATCACATTACTGCTGAAGTTCTGGCAGCTGCACATTTAAGACCAGGGGACGTCATTAAAGTATGCTGAACATATGATCATATTCAAGAAAAAAGATTGAAATGACTTATGCGTTGTGACAAAGTGGCACTACATTGGGCATAATTTCTCACCATAGTTTCAGCACAAAGTTTATGATTTTTGCCTCATTACTGTTACTGTGAAGTTTTTTAATGCACTTGAGTCCCAGATCACCTGCCGCCTATCCGGAGTTTAGTTGTTCTCAACATTTCTGTGTGTGTTTCCTCCAGGTATTCAGTTTTCCTCCCGCAATTATAAACACATACGTTATGTCAGTTAGCATATATAAAAAAATTGTCCCAATCTAACTGTGTGCACATATACCCTGTAATGGACTGGTGCTCTGTCCAGGGTTGGTTCCCACTGTCTGCCCTGTGGTGCTGGTTAGGCCCTGGCCTCCCACAAATCTGAACTCAATTTAAACAGTTGTGGAAGGTAAATGAGTAAGTGAATGCATTTATTTAATATTTACTTAATGCTTAATATTTATTTAATATTGTTACATTCCAGCATGGATCTATAGCACCAGGAGCAAATTACTTAGCATTTTGTGTAGTTTTGTCCTAACTTATGCACAATATATACATTAATATTTCCAAGGGGCAGAAATGGCAACATATTGTTACAATAAGCCACCGTTTTAAAGATAAGTTTAATGGGTTCAGTTCTAGAACTTCAGGACTGTAAAAGACAATTAAATACAATTCATTACAATAGTTAATTAAACACAATTCCTTTAATGCATGTTCTTAGGTTTTTGATTGCTTAGAAACTCTTATTTGGTCATGCATGACAGGTTTAACTTGGGTACATGAGCGGTACAGTGGCTTGTTGGGTAGCACCGTTGCCTCACAGTGAGAAGGTCCTGGATTTGGTTCCAGGTGGAGCGATCTGGGTTCTTTCTGTGTGGAGTCTCCATGTCCCCCGTGTGTCCACATGGGTTTACTCCGGGTGCTCCTGTCTCCTCCCACAGTCCAAAGACATGCTTTAGATTAACTGATTACGCTAAAGTGGCCCTAGTGTATGAATGTGTGATGGATTGGCACCATGTCTGGGGTTGTTCCTGCCTAGGGTTGTGCCCTATTCTGATGTCTAGGTCTCCTATGATCTTGTCTAGGATTAAGCAGATAAGGTTTTATGTCTGGTACTGGTTAGGTGGCTGACCACATTGTGGTCACTCGTCCATTTATGTGTGGGGTTTATGTATGTTTTTGATTATATTTATGCTGGACAAACCAACTATGATACAGATGTAGCAGAGGCCAGACAGATTTTCATTTGCAGTTTTCTGTTACATGATGCCAAGTGTCGTAAAATTACTAGAGTAAGAAAGGTATACAATATAATTCAGCATGGAGAGGGAATTAATTTCTATATAACCATCATTATTATCTCATGTTGAATGTTTTATTTGTTTATTTATTTATTTACTTATTTGTCTCATCTTTCCATAAAACCATGTGCTTAAAAACATCCAGTTACATCTAGCTCAAGGCATGTTTGTGGATAAATATTTCACCCCTCTAACCATCCTCCTCAGTGTGTGGAGGGTCAAAATACACTTGTATCCTCCTCCAGACAGGCTAATTACAACTTTGTTTTAAACATTTTAATTATCACCATAACAGTGAATATGAGCATTTTCAGGCAAATGGCTTTTAATTTATAGCCAGTATAACAATTATGAGAATATAGTTTAGTCAATTATGGGTATATGGAAGGTTTAACATGTATTATATTTTAACATTTGACATATCCTACCAGAAATATGAAACAACAACCTTCTTCATGTAAGATGTGCATGAATCAGTCTTCCTGTCAATACAGGCGTTTCTGTTGCAGGCAGGAAGTCAGCAGTCATTTCTAATTCTGTGTGAACCCACATCCGCTGGAAAATAATCATCTGATGTAAAAGCATCAACTTATCTCATCCCACTTACCTACTTTCAAAATGACACAAAGATCACAGCAAACATATGCAAATGACCTATATTCTTTCTCTATTCCATGTAAGTTACATAGATGTATAAACTGGAAAGTGTACTGTGTATATACAGTATTATGCAAAATTCATTCTACATTTTTTTTTCAGTTTATATTCTGCTTATTCTTTATTTAAGGTTTACTGGTCACTGCACTTCGTAATTCTACAATTAGAGAAAAGGTGTCTTTCTAAATACTTTGTTAGTCCCATTTTCTCTGTCCTCTAATGGTCAGGACCCCACAGGACCAGCACAGATCAGGAACTATTTGGGTGGTGGATCATTCTCAGCCTTGCAGTGACACTGACATGGTGGTGGTATTAGTGTGTCCACCCACCAGAATCCTGTAGGCAGTGTCCTGTGAGCACTGATGAAGGATTAAAGGATGACTAATGCAAACTGTGCAGCAACAGATGACCTATTGTCTCTGATTTTACATCTACAAGGTGGAGCAATATGGTGAATATCTGTAATAAATTGCACAATGAAGTGAACAGTGGTTTAAAACTCGAGCAGCACTGCTGTGTCTGATCTAATATCAAATCAATACCTGCTCAACACACACTAACACACCACCAGCACAATGCTGAGAATGATCCACCATGCAAATAGTATCTGATCTGTGGTGGTCCTGACCATTAGAGAACAGAGTAAAGGGGACTATCAGAGTATGTAGAAAAACACAGTCTGTAATTGTAAAACTACAAAGTGCAGTGACCACTAAAACTTAAATATAGAATAGGCAGAATATGAATTGAAAAAATATAGAAAGACTTTTACACAGAACTGTATACTTTAGAATGTTATATATTTTCTCCATAAATATAACTTATACATCATCATATATTCAAGACCAGTTAAACAACTTATATAAAAATTATTCACCTTGATCATTTATTTAAGATCCAATGTTATATATCTGGGAGTGCCAAAAGTGAAGCATTGCTTTCAGTATCTGGTGTGACTCACTTGTGCTGCAGTAACAGCAACTCAACATTTCTTATAATTGTTGATCAGTACTGCACATTGACTTAGAAGAATTTTATCCCATTCCTCTGTATAGATTAAAATCTGGAATGTTGGTTTCCTCACATGAACCACTACTCCAGATCCTTACGCAACATTTCTACTGGACTAAGATCAGGACTTTGCCAAAACATTAACTTTATTCTTCTTTTACCATTCTTTTTTAGAATTCTTTGTATTTATGGTAATTTTCTTGCTGCATGATACTCATTCTCTTGAAATTCAGTTCACAGACAGGTACAGTATTTTCCTTTAGAATTTGCTCATACAATTCAGAATTCATTGTTTGATCAATGATGGCAAGCCCTCCAATCTCATTTGCAGCAAAACAGGCCTAAACCATGATCTTAACACCACGTTTTCATATGGGATAACTAGGTTCTTATGCAGTTTCTGTTCTCCAGACATAACACTTCTCATTTAAACCAAAAAGTTCTATTTTGCTTTCATCCATCCATAAACGTTTTTCCAATAGCCAATAATCCTGGCTTGAACTGCAACATTCTGTTGGAAGAGCAGTGGCCTTCACCTTACAACCTTTCCTTGAACACCACTGTTGTCTAGTGTTCATGTGATGGTTAACTCATTACCATTAAAGTTAGCCAATGTGAGTAAGGCCTCTATTTGCTTAGAGCCTGGGTGACCTCACAGACTATTGCATGTTTTGCCCTTGGAGTGATCTTTGTTGGTTGGCCACTTCTGGGTAGGGTAACATTGATCATGAATTTCCTCCATTTGTACACTGTCTTTCTGACTATTGATTAGTTTAGTCCAAACTCTTTAAAGATGGTTTTGTAGACTTTTCCAGGCTAATGAGCATAAGAAACTCTTTTTTTGAGTTCCGTAGAATCTCCTTTGTTTTTGCCATGATACACTTCCATAAACATGTTGTAAGGATCCAAATTTGATTTATCCCTGTTCTTTAAGTGCAACAGTTTTCACACCAGATTGTCACAACATTGACTGAAAACACCTGACTCTAATTGCACATGCATTTACCTACTAATCTTAGAGTTTCACATACATTTGCCATACTTACGTATTCACATGCTTTAGTTTTAGGTCATATTTATGCAGAAATATATGCAGTTCTAAAGGTTTCATAAACTTTTAAGTATTACTATAGTACTGTCCATAAATCTTGTAAGGAAAGGTAGGAAACAAATGTTTCTCTAAAAAGGTCAAACAAAAAACTAAACTAAACTACATCTTAAACAACTTATTTGAAAAACATAATTTTTTGTTCCTCAAAATTAAAAAAATGAGTGAGTTTTACCAGAGTCAAATAACAATATATACTGTATTTCTAAACAACGGTTAGTGTGGTCACCTCACAGCCCCAGCGTCCCCGGTTCAATCCCGACCTCGAACTCTGCCTGTGTGAAGATTGCATGTCCTCCCTGTGTCTGTGTGGGTTTACTCCAGGTATTCTGGTTTCTTCCCACATTCCAAAGACACACGTGTTAAGTTAGTTGGTGTTTCCAAAGTGCCTTAGTGTATGAGTGTATATGACCTACGATGGATTGGCACCCTGTCTAGGGTGGTTCCTTTCCACTGCGACCTGGGCCACCGGCTAGGCACCAGCTTTCCTGTGACCCTGACCAGTATTAAGTTTGTTTGTTTATTTGGCTTATTTAATATCACTATTGGAATCAGTGGCCATTTCAGCAATATACACAAAGTTACATTTATACACAAGGTTAAATCAAGTCATATATACACTCAAGTCAATTCCAATTTAGCGTAATCGGTTAACCCAACAAGCATGTCTTTGGACTGTGGGAGGAAACCAGAGTACCCGGAGTAAACCCATGCAGACACAGGGAGGACATGCAGACTCCACACACAAAGGACCCAGGCCGCTCCACCCTGGGATTGAACCCAGGACCTTCTTGCTGTGAAGTGACAGTGCTATCCACCGAGCCACCGTGCTGCCCCCGACCAAGATTAAGTAGATCAGAAATTGAATGAATGAAATATTTTATCTGAAAAATAAACTCTTCTAAACCCTACTGCTGACCCATTTCTCTGCCGACTGTCTTAATGCCAATCACACTTGAGCACACTATTGCACACTATTGTACTCCCATGTACATCTCTGGAGGAAAAAGTCTGCCACTTTAAAATGAGAGTTATGTACTTATCCATACATTTACCATAAAAATTTATATTTTGTTATGCGTCATGTAGTTTTACACTGAACAACTGCCAGGATATTTGTCCAAAGTTTATCTTAACCTGAAAACTAAAATATAAAAAACTAACTAAATAAAATTACTTCTACCAGCAATTTAGTGCAACTAACTTGACCTAAAATGTACATAAGAATAACTTGAAGGTAACCTAAAAGTGTGTGTGATTTTACTGGAATGGAAAACAGGTGCTGTGGATGTGGGCTGTGGGCTTCATGTGGGTCTGTATGAGAAGCACAAACATAGTTCTGCAGCTGGCTGCAGACATGATTTCCGTTTCACATACAGCTTTGGTTTTTCAGAGTACCGAAAACAAGACATACTTCCCGGATGTTGTGGGCACAGCAATGTTTTTGAATAGGAACATTCCGACATATACTAAACCATATACTGTACCACATATAGTAAGACAGAGATGGTGGAGCAGGGGGTTGGGGGAGGGAATGTGCTAATAACCTAATTAAAGTTTACGATACAAAATACTGAAGATTTTTCTGATAAAAACTAGTTAACTACAAATGTTATGCACATTATGAAGTACTTTGAAAAAGCAGTCTTCAAAAACTAGATGTAACATCAACACTAGATGACTAAAAATTTGAATCTGTAAATGTGATGTTGTATGCAATCATTTGGCACTAAGGCTTTTTTTTACATTGGCATATTGTAGCTTTAATTTAAATTAATTTGCTTTATGCAGTTCATAGACATTTTCATTAACAATTAGCATATTTATATACCTGATGTATAAACTACATATAGTGCTTTATGTGGCACATTTCTCTCATTCTAATAACTGATTTAACAGGGATTTCAAACTTTAGACATATACATTTTGAAGTCCTTGAAGTTCATATTGCATTTTATATATTTTATTTAACAAGCAATTTACTGTCCTTCCAGCCTGACACAAAGAGACAGCTGGCTCTTTTTATTTTAACATAGAAGCATGGTTTTCATATTTATTTTAACATAGAAGCACATTTTTCAGCATATTATCCCAGGGATGAATTTAAATATATATAACATATATATGTTTCTCTGCTTTAAACTATCAGACATATGATATTGTCTTGAAATGTATGTTTTTTTAAATAAAATAAATTTGATATATGATTAATGAGTAAGTTAAGAAGAATTTGTTTCATATTTTCTTTTTCCCTTTGGGTAATGCATGGAAAGCCTTGTTCTGTGCTGCGCATCACACACAACCTAGCTTAATCTAGCTAACTTTGAATGTGGCATGGTTGTTAGTGCCAGGCAAGCTGGTAACTGCTGATCTTCTGGGATTTTCACACATAGCTATATCTAAGGTTTACAGAGAATGGTCTGAAAATGAGAAAATATCTAATGAGCATCAGTTATCTGAGTGAAAATGCCTTGAATGAATTAACTAATTCTTTTCACTACTATTAAATACTTCCTTAAAGCCATATAACACCTTCCAGATGGAAGCAGAGAGATGTCCTCCAGTGTGGGCAAAGACCATCCAATTATTTTTAGGCAGTGTATGACCCTCTGGACAGCTCTTTTTTGTCTTGTACCATGTAGTTGGCATACCATGCTTTGATGCAGTATTTCAGTATGCTCTCGACAGAGCCACTGTTGAGGTTTCTTGACCAGAGCAATGGTATTTGTGGTTGGAGGAAGGTCTTCCTTGAAGCTGGAAACCCTCACCACTTCTTCTCCTTTGATGTTTAAGGGAGAAAGGCTCTTCTGGGGTCTCCTAAAATCTTTTATGAGTTTCATTTGCTTTTTTGATGTTCAGTGACAGGTTGTTCAATCAACACCACTCCAGTAATTTGAAGATTTTATCTCTCTAGGCAGCCTCATCCCCATTTGACATCAAGCCTATCACTGTTGTGTCATCTGCAAATGTAATTATTGTGCTTGAATGGTAAGTTGTGAAAAAGTCATATATGTAGAGAATAGAGGAAGGGACTCAGCACATATCCTTGTGGTGTTCCGGTGCTGGGGGTCAGGCTTGAGGAGAAACTAGGGCTGAGTTTGACCTTCTGAAGGTGATTGGAGAGCAAGTCTTTGATCCACATGCAGAGGAAATTTCTGAGACCAAGGATAAGAAGTTTGGTGACCAGCCTGTTTGGGATGATGGTGTTAAATGCAGAGCTGTACTGAATAAAGAGCATTGTGACATACAGTGGGGCAAAAAAGTATTTAGTCAGCCACTAATTGTGCAAGTTCTCCTACTTAGAAAGATGAGAGAGGTCTGTAATTTTCATCACAGGTACACTTCAACTATGAGAGACAAAATGAGAAAAAAAAATCCAGGAAATCACATTGTAGGATTTTTAAAGAATTTAATTGTCAATCATGGAAGAAAATAAATATTTGGTCACCCACATACAAGCAAGATTTCTGGCTCTCACTTCTTCTTTAAGAAGCTCATCTGTCTTCTACTCATTACCTGTATTAATGGCACCTGTTTGACCTTATTATCTGTATAAAAGACACCTGTCCACACCTGTCCAATACCACTGATAATCTCCCTCGATCTGGGGCCCCACACAAGATCTGATCCCATGGGGTCAAAATGATCATGAGAACGGTGAGCAAAAATCCCAGAACTACATTGAGGGGCCTGATGAATGACCTGCAGAGAGCTGGGACCAAAGTAACAAAGGTTACCATCAGTAACACACTACGCCGAGAGGGATTCAGATACTGCAGTGCCAGGCGTGTCCCGCTGCTTAAGCCAGTACATATCCAGGCCCATCTGAAGTTTGCCAGAGAGCATATGGATGATCCAGAAGAGGATTGGGAGAATAACATGTGGTCAGATGAAACCAAAATATAACTTTTTGGTAAAAACTCAACTCGTCGTGTTTGGAGGAAGAAGAATGCTGAGTCGCATCCCAAGAACACCATACCTACTGTGAAGCATGGGGGTGAAAACCTCATGCTTTGGGGCTGTTTTTCTGCAAGGCGGACAGGACAACTGATCCATGTTAAGGGAAGAATGAACGAAACCATGTATCATGAGATTTTAAGCCAAAACCTCCTTCCAGCAGCAAGAGCATTGAAGATGGAACGTGGCTGGGTCTTCCAGCATGACAATGATCCCAAACACACTGCTCTGGCAAGAAGGAGTGGCTCCGTAAAAAAGCATTTCAAGGTCCTGGAGTGGCCTTGCCAGTCTCCAGACCTCAATCCCATAGAAAATTTATGGAGGGAGTTGAAAGTCCATGTTGTCCAGCGACAGCCCCAAAACATCACTGCTTTAGAGGAGATCTGCATGGAGGAATGGGCCAACATACCAGCTACAGTGTGTGCAAACCTGGTGAAGACTTACAGGAAACGTTTATTTTCCACCATAATTTACAATTAAATTCTTTAAAAATCCTACAGTATGATTTCCTGGATTTTTTTCTCATTTTGAAGTGTACCTACAGTATGATGAAAATTACAGGCCTCTCTCGTCTTTCTAAGTAGGAGAACTTGCACAATCAGTGACTGACTAAATACTTTCTTGCCCCACTGCAGGTACTCTGATGTTCCAGAAGGGTCAGTGCTATGTGGAGCATTATGGCAATTGCATTCTCTGTTGTTCTATCTGAAATGTAGGCATAATAATGCTGGTCCAGGGTTGGAGGGAGGATACCTTTAATATGTTTTAAGACCAGTCTTTCAAAGCATTTTGCAAGGAAATGTGTAAGTGCAACTGACCTATAATCATTAGGACAGCTGGAGTTGGTCTGCTTTGGCACCAGAATTAATAGGCTGACTTCAGACATGAACAGCAGCTAGGAATAAGGGCAAGTTGAAGAACACCAAAATCAGCTGGTGGGCACAGTTTCTGAGCCCTCTTCCAGGGATCCTGTCAGGCCTAGCTGTTTTTTTATATTCGCAGATCAATGGATTCATCTTACCTCAAACCGGGTTAAAAACAATTTACTCTTCATGCCAGAGGTCAGAGGAGAATGGCCAGACTGTTTTGAATTGATAGAAAGGCAACAGTGCCGCAGATAACCAGTCATTACAACTGTTGTATGCAGAAGTGCATCTCTGAATACACAACACACCAAACCTTGACACAGACGGGCTACAGCAGCAGAAGACCACACCATGTGCTACTCCTGTCAGCTAAGACCAGGGAACTGAGGCTATAATTCGCACAGGCTCAACAAAATCAGACAATAAAAGATTGGAAAAATGTTGCCTGGTCTGATAAGTTTCGATTTCTGCTGCAACATTTGAATGATAGGGTCAGAATTGAACAACATGAAAGCTTGGATCCATCCTGTCTTGTACCAACGGTTCAGGTTGGTGGTTGTGATGTAATGGTGTGGGGCCCCTTTACCAATTGGGCATTGTTTAAACACCACAGTCTACCTGACTATTGTTGCTTACCATGTCCATCCCTTTATGACCACAGTGAACCCATCCTCTGATGGCTAATTCCAGCAGGATAATGCACCATTTCACAAAGCTCAAATCATTTCAAACTGGTTTCTTGAACACCACAATGAGTTCCCTGTACTTCATCCACCCCCCAAATTGGATATCCCTGTAGCACAATGAGATTTTGCATCGTGGATGTGCAGCCGACAAATCTGCAGCAACTGCATTATGCTACCATGTCAGTATAGACCAAAGGTTGTGAAATGGATTCATCACCTTGTTGAATCTATGCCACAAATAATTAAGGCAGTTCTGAAGGCAAAAGTGGGTCCAACCCAGTACTATCAAGATGTACCTAATCAAATAGCCGTTGAGTGTATACAGTACATTTAATTTGTTCTTTTAGCAACAGTTAAATGACCATGAGCATATATAATTATTTAAAATACAGGAAATGTACACAAATTTTAAAAACACAATTTTTAAAACAAAATGGCTTCTTCAGGCAAACGTCAGTATTTAGTGACCTTGCCAAAAAGGTGATTTCTTTGCTGCTACGTTTCCAAAAAGACCATTCCTGGTGTAGCTTCTGCACACTATAGAAGGGTCAACTTGGCATCCTGATAAAGTTGCTACTACTAATGCTACTGCTATTCCCTTAGTGTGATCTAAGGGTAGGTCACACTACATACTCACCACTGTAGCCTACAGAAGCCGTTTATTCTGCTTTTTTTCAGATTTTTTTATACTGTATACAAATTCCCTGTATTTTCTGGGTGTATTCTATTAAAGAGACTGCTAAATAGTTATCTATAGTCATTATACCATACTAAAACAACTAAAACAACAAATCTAATGGTGGCATGGTGGCCTAACAATTTTGTACAGTACTGTGTGTGCGTGTATGTGAGTGTGCATTTGGGAAAACAGTCCACCAGCCAAAAAAGTCCAGCCAACAGCATCCTGTAGGCAGCATCCTGTGAGCACTGATGAAGGATTAGAGGATGACTAACACAAACTGTGCAACAACAGATGAGCTGCTGTCTTTGAATTTACATGTACAAGGTATAACAACAATGTGAATCTCTCTAATAAAGTGGATGGTGTTTAAAAACTCCAGCATCAGTGCTGTATCTGATACAATCCTACCAGTTCAACACACGCTAACACTCCACCACCACATCAGTGTCACTGCAGTGCTGGGAATGATCCACCACCCAAATAGTACCTGATCTGTGGTGGTCCTGTGGGGGTTAAAGTATATGGTTCTGTTGTACAGGTTGGATACTGGATTCTGAACAACAAAACAGGGGTGTGAAAATACATGCTCAAAAAAGTTACAGGTTTTATAATAAAATCTAATTACAACACTAACACTAAAATGCTTATTCTTAATGTAACTAATCACTTAATGTGATTTATTTAGATGAAGTAAATTATGCAGAATTTTCTTTCCTGCGCAGTACGTTCAATTAATAAGGTTTTAATTGTAGGTGATTTTAACGCTCTCTTTGAAAATGAGCAAGATGCACCTAAACTTGCATTTCAGTTTTTTTTTAATCAATGGGTATCAGTCTGAATGTGATGAGACTGACCCACTGCTGTAACCATACTGAATCTAATATTAACATTTGGTACAGATATACAGTGGAACAGGAAAGTTTGTGCACCCTTTAGAATATAATTCTGTAAAATTATGACCAAAAACATCATCAGAGTCGTAAAACTACATGAATAAAACCCAATTATTCAAAAGAGTCAAAAATAGTAAACTTAATAATCCAATATTAATCCAATATTACATATCAGTGTGTGGCAAAAATATGTGAACCTCTAGGATTAGCAATGTAGAATTACAGTAGGTGTTCTTCACAACACATGATTATGGAGGTATATCATGGCATGAACAAAGGAGATTTCTGAGGAAATAAAGCTGTTGATGCCTGTCAGGCTGGAAAAGGTTACACAACCATCTCTAAAGAGTTTGGACTGCAGTAATCCACAGTGGGTTAGACTGTGTACAAATGGAGGAAATTCAAGACCATTGTTCCATTGTTCCGTTCCCAGGAGTTGTCAACCAACAAACTCCAAGAGCATGGCTTGTAATAGTTTGCGAGTTCACTAAGGAACCCAGGGTAACTTCTAAGCAACTAAAAATCTCTCTACCACTATCAAAATAACACTGAACAACAGTGGTATGCATGACCATTGCTATCTGTCTGCAGTTTGCTCTGTCTCACGTGGACAAGTAGGATGTTCGTAAACCAGAACAAATAGGAGCTTTGGTTTAAATGAGAAGTATTATATCTGGAGAAAGGAAAACACCACAAGAACCTCATCCCATCTGTAACAGTGTGGAGGTAGAATTATATTTGTACCTGTTTTGCTGCATCTGGGCCAGTACAGCTTCCCATCATTGATGGAACAATAAATTCTAAATTATACCATCAAATTCTAAAGGAATATATCAGGACACTTGTCTGTGAACTGAATATCAAGAACATGGGTCATGCAGCAAGCAACAACCCTAATCACACAAGTCATTCTACTAAAGAATGGTTAAAGAAGAACACGGTTATTGCTTTGGGTTGACCAGGTCAATGTCCTGACCATAATCCAAGTAAAATGTTGAGGAAGAACCTGAAGGGAGCAGTACAGTTCACATGTGAGGAATTCCACCAACATCACAGAGTGGAAGCTGTTCTGTATGGATGAATGGGGCAAAATTCCTCCAAGCCAGTGTGCAGGACGTATAAAGAGTTATCAGTGCAGTTGTACAGGCATTGCTGCACAAGGGAGTTACACCAGAATCTGAAAGCAAAGGCTCACATATTATTTGCAGTCAAAGATATGTAATGTTGTATCAATTTTAGGTCATATTTATACAGAAATATATAAAATTCTAAAGGGTTCTCAAATGCTAACATTAAATGCTAACATTTCTGGAAGGAAATAATACTGTAGTTTACAAACGTTGCCTTTAATCTCCATAAAACACAACAATCATTTATGCACCTACTTGGCAATTTTGTTAATTTGGCAAAAGTGTTAATTTGCTAAGGGATATTCAAATTGGAGGGGGAGAAAAAAACAAAATCTATTACATTCTTGTTTACTGTTTCATGACCTCAACATTATATGATTTTATTTGACATTTAACCACATACACATTATTCTATTGTTTGTTGTTTATTTTTTATCCATTGTTTTGGTAATATTTGAAAAATTTTAATATTTCAGACTATTTTTAGGTTCTTCCTGCAAGTCGTTTATCTTGCAGGATTGATAAGCTTGGGCTGTCATGTTCAGTCAATATCCATATTTCAAAGAGGGATCATATGAAAGCAAGAATATACTGTATGGCCAAAAGTTGGCAGACATCTGAAACACAAACATTACATGCGAAACACAGGGGACTCATGGCATCAGCCAATTATTTGTTGGTGTAACAATCTCTTTTTTTTACTAGATTTTAGAACATAATTGCTGGGATTTGCTTCCATTCCAGCAGTGCAAGCAGGAATGTTAATGGCCAGTCAATTTTTTGTTTTGTGCATGGTCAGGTACTTTCAGAAACTGCTGCTATTGTACCCTGGTTGTGCCCCAAGATCAAAAAGGAGGTGCGACAGTTCCAAACAGAATTTCACAAATTTAAAAAATGTGTAAAGGACTGTACTGTAGATTTTCCATTACAGGTAGTCCTCGAGTTATGATGTTTCGTAGTTACGACGGATCTCCCATTTACTGCATAAATCCTTTTTTCGACTTAAGTGGTTTTGCGTCGTAAACGTCATAACGTGAACTTCGTGTTTGGTGTGCACGGCGGAAGAATACACTGTTACGCGGCTCATTTTTTGATAATTACTGTGTTAGGATAGGTGTTAGGATAGGATAAGTGCTTACAGTATGTTAATTACCGTGCTTTCCGGGCTATAAAGTGCACCGGGTTATAAGATGCAATATCAATGATCGACTGCTAACGGATCTATTTTCATACATAAAGCGCACCGGGTTATAAGACGCAATATCAATGATCGACTGCTAACGGATATATGTTCATACCTAAAGCGCACCGGGTTATAAGACGAATGAATGAATGAATGAATGCACATACGCTAATGTTGAAGCACATACCGTATTACTTCGTAACCTACCAAGACCGTGCTAAAACATTTTGACAGATTTATGAGCGCCGTGTACCATCTACAATCGGTTCTAGGTCAGAAAGCACAACCAAAATTAATTCATACATTAGGCGCATCACATTTTAAGGCACACTATCGATTTTTTAAGTGCGCCTTATGGTCCGAAAAATACGGTACGTACAGTATGTACGTGTGTTCCGACTTACACCAAAAATCGGTTTACGACGCCACCTAGGAACGGATCTGCGTTGTAAGTCGAGGACTACCTGTATACTAAAAGAACCTGTCTTGGAACCTGACATATCCCACAGAATATGTCTAGAAACTTAACACGCCTCAGTTTTTTTGTTTGTTTGTTTGTTTTTAATGTCACCATCAGCATCAATGGCCATTTCAGTGACAGAAACAATGCTACATCAGTACACAAGTTTACATACGACTAGGATTACACTAAGATATATACACTAAGATTGAGCAAATTTAGTGTAATCCGTTAACCTAATGCAGGTCTTTGGACTGTGGGAGGAAGCTGGAGTACATGAAGTAAACCCATACAGACACAGGGAGGATATGCAGACTCCACAATGAAAGGACCCAGACTGCTCCACCTGGGATCAAACCCAGGACATTCTTGCTGTGGGTATGTTATTACTTATATTACTATATTATTGACATTTTTAAATATTACATGATAGTCTGATCTATAAAATTGAACAGGTCAGTGTTTGGCATGGTGCTTTGTGACTACTGGTAGCAATTGGCATGTCTAGTCCCCTTTTAATGGTGTTCAAGCAACCCTAAACTGTGTCCCGGCACCCCTAAAAATAGTAATCTTTTGATGTTTTTGTTGTTTTTCATAAGGAATTGTCTCTGATAAGCTGAAAAATACTTATGGTTTAAACATAATATTTTCACATCAAAAATACAGCAGCCCTCCCTTGCCTCGCTAATGTATGATCCAAGTGACGGCTTTGTGGCTCACAGGTTCAGCATTAATGGACATTTACTTTGTTGGTGTCTTTCCAGTCATACTGTTTTCCCTACGCTAACAGTCAGGGGACTTATTCTTCAAGATTCTAAAAATCCTCATAGATAGCTCCTAACTAGCTAGGAGTGTTAGCTTAAGAGTGATTGAGAAGTGATCTCAGAGCAACTCTGAGCAGGGAGACAACAAAAATCTTTATCTTAGTGAGTTGGCAGAGTTGACCCGGTTGCTAGCTATGAATACTTTTGAATACTGTGATTGGTTGTCACCCCCCTCAGTCACTCTCTCTCTCTCCCCCAAATTAGGGAAATATAGGCTATTATGTGTTTCACTTTGATATAACAGACAAAGGCCATTTCTGCCAATTTTACACTAATCGCTCGCACACACAGACACACACACACACAAACACACACACCACACATGTTCATTTATCTTATTTTATTGACAGTTTATTTAACATGCTGGTAATGTTTGTAGTCGGCTTAATCTATTGGATGGCCTATGAACAGGAGAAAATGCGTCTCCACTGGTTTCAGTTACTTTTTTTGCTGTCATGGCTATTTAAGTGGTGGGGTTTGTTCTTATGTAGCTTTCTTTTCAGGCGTTTATGGCATTATTGCACTGGGTAGGAGATTTGGGTGCATTTCTATTAAGGTCACCCACAAACATTATTCCTCCACGATCTAATAAGTAGCGTTTGATTATCTCACTGGTATTCAGTGTTTGAAGAACATTTCTTCTGCCTCATCTTCTTTCTATTCTATTCTATGCTATTTAACCTCTGCTTAAGAGAACTCCTAAGCCTCCCAAAAGTCCTTCTCCCTGCTCCTAACAGTTTTTCACCTTCAGCACTAAGAATATTTATGAATACAGCTCTTTGTTCACAAGTGTGGAAATGACAGTCCAGAATTTGTTATAATGTACAGGGGTTTTATTAAGGATGAGGGGCTGGTCTCATTGGTTGCTCACACCCCTAAAGCTCTGATCTTAGAATCACCATAGAATTTAAAGTATACAGTACTTATGTGTGTATGTACTGTACACCTAATATGTATGTACGGTACACTCACCGGACACTTTATTAGGTAAACCTTGCTAGTGCTGGGTTTATCCCCTTTTGCTTTCAGTCTTAATTCTTTGTGGCATAGATTCCACATGGTGCTGGAAACATTCATCAGAAATTTTGATCCATATGGACATAGCATATCATATGGATAGCATCATGCAGATTTGTCAGTTGCCTATCCATGATGTGAATCTCCCATTACACCACAAGATCTGGTGACTATGGAAACCATTTGACTACAGTGAACTCACTGCCATGTTCAAGAAACTAGTTTGAGATTATTTGAGCTTTGTGACATGGCGTGTTATCCTACTGGAAGTAGCCATCAGAAGATGATACACTGTGGACTTATAAAGGGATGAACATGGTCAGCAATAATACTCAGATAGGCTGTGGCTTTCAAACAATGCCACATTTGTGTTAATGCGCACAAAGTGTCCCCAACACCATCAGCCTGAACAGTTGATACAAGGCAGGATGAATCCATGCTTTAATGTTGTTTGCACCAAGTTCTGACCGTACCATCCGAATGTCACAGCAGAAATCAAGACTTATTAGACCAGGCAACAATTTTCCAATCTTCTATTGTCCAATTTTTGTGAGCGTATGTGAATTGTGGTGTGTTGTCTGTTTTTAGCTGACAGGAGTGGCACCTGGCTTGGTCATATGCTTCAAGGTTAGACATGTTGTGCATTCAGCAATGCTCTTCTGCATACCTCAGTTGTAATGGAGTGGTTATTTGAGTTACTGTTGCCTTTCTATCAGCTCGAACCCATCCGGCCATTCTCCTCTGATCTCTGGTTTAAACAAGTCATTTTCGACCAGAGAACTGCCGCTCACTGGATATTTTCTCTTTCTCAGACCATTCTCTGTAAACTCTAGAGATTGGTGTGCATGAAAATCCCAGTAGATCAGCAGTTTCTGAAATACTCAAACCAACCCATCAACCATGTACCAACAACAGGCCATTTTTAAAATCACATAAATCACCCTTCTTCCCCATTCTGTTGCTCAGCTTGAACCTCAGCAGGTCATTTTGACCATGTCTACATGCTTAAATGCATTGAGTTGGTGCAATGTGATTGGCTGATTAGATATTTGTATTAAAAGAGCAGTTGAAGAGATGTACCAAAAAGTGGCCATACAGTCTATGTATTCATGTTTGTATATATGTATGCACTGAATTTAAACATTATTAGAATGTTACAGGTTAATTTCCTGTGTTTTTCATTTGTTTGTTTTTTTTGTTTATTTTCCACACAACAATGCTTAGATTTAACATTTAAAAATGGAATGAGTGGGTTGCACAAACCAAGGTGAATTCCTGCAACTTTATTTATTAATTAATCTGATTACATACAATACAGAACACTCCGCACCTTACAGAATCCTGCAAACATATATGAATGTATATATTTCTGTATCCTTCTAACATAATACAAAATGTATGTTTAATGGCCTTGAAAAGATAACTATTCACAAACAGCGAAGAATAAAAGATTATGAACAAAATGCAAATACAGAACCAGCAACTCTGGGGAAAATTAAAACAACATTAATTTCCCTTAAATGATCAGTTATCTTTTTTCACAAGTAGGCTACTTGAAATGTATTTAGAAATGGCTTTTAGAAATGGCTTAAAAGCCATTTCACGTGAAAATGTGAATAAAAAATAAGCTTTTTCCATAGAACTATATTACTCTTGTCAAAACATTTTGTATGCAATTTTTTTGTTGTTGTGTTGTTATGCTGACCATTTTCTGTTCATTAATTGAAGAACCATGCAAAAGTCATCCATATGTGATCCAGAAAGATCTGAAAAAAGCATAGACAGACTTTAATATTTCAAACAAAAGGTACTGAAATAGCATAGCCTTGCCAATTTCTTTGAAATTTTTAGTCAGTTATGGCACAAAATATGCATTACCATTATGCATTAGCATTAGTCTGTTTACAACTTGCAGCTACTTTGCTGATACCTAAAGGGTGGGAATAGGTGATTTTTTTTTTGTGACTCTCCACCTGTATGACTGAACTCAGGTGGGTTGTTTTGTTTTCTTAAGATCAGTGCTCACACATACATACAAGTTAAACTGAAGACAAATTAAGGCATTGTGCGTGACAGAAAGACAGGTATTCTGCATCTGTGAAACCAGCACATCAGCCCTGACTCCACTTTCATGCCCAAATGTTCTTTAGACAGTAGTATCACTGACCATTGCATAAACAACAGCAGCTGCCAACCTAAACATTGTCATTCAACAAAGCAAATGTTGCTGCCTACACTACATGTTTTTGCAAAGATTTGACAGTGTGTAATAGGCTGGTAAGTTTATTACACACTAATGTTTATTACGCACTAATGTGAGAAATGATCACTGTCATAAAGTCTGAGGGATCAAAAGTACAAAAAGCAATGGTAATTATTATATGCACTGATGTCTATATTGAAAAAGAAGGAGGTTCATATCATGTATAGCTTTAGCTTCATTATTTTATTCTTGGGTACATGAGCAACATAATTTCTGGAAATTTATTTAAAATAAGAAGGTGAGATTGTAAATATAACTTTTATTTAGATGTTATTGTAAATATAACTCTTATAATTAATTATTTCATTAAATCTTTTTTTACATTTCACAGATACATTTTTATATTACAGTCTGTAGTTTATGAAATCTAAGTATTCAATTAATCTGATCCATTCCTCAATCTTGTTTCAACAATAGAGCTAACATTAGATAACCAACATATTGTTTAGTTAAGAGTATCATTCTCCGTATATTCACAGGTGAGAGTACAGTGAACCTGCAGTAAGAGCGACTGACCAAGATTTTAAAGCTGCTTTTTAAAACAAAATAGACATTAATGTGAAACAGTACTTACCAAACTTAAGGGGCTAGCTCATCCACAATTTGACTGTCATCAAGACATTGAACAAAATCGTCTTCAGAAATAGAATCCTCAACCAAAAGATGCACACTGACACAAACTTAGTTTTGACATCTACACAGGGATAAAAAATAACAAATTGTTATTTTCTCAAAATCCCAACAAAACTATATAAACATGTATTAAAACAGTAATTATAAGTACTAAATGTACCTGCTGCAAAACTTTCCGATTCAGACTTCTGACATGTCCCTGTGGAGACAACAGAATAAGAACAAAAACTGTTAGAGAAAACGTGTACCTTCACTTACACTCAATAATCAATCATTTTATTATGCTAAAATAGTGGAGTTTTATTTAGTTATCCGTTAATTCTCACCAGTTTCATCGCACTCGTCGACCTTCTCAAAAATCTTGCTGTAGTAGGATTTCTCGGAAAATCGAACTGCTTCTGTTTTGTTTGAGATCCAATCTGTTGCATTTGGAACTGTAAAACCAGTGGCTAGGCAGTACGTCTTATTGGATGACTGGATCTGGTAATATTGAGGATCCTGTTTTTCTTCTGTAAACACACAAAAAACAAATAGAGCCCCCGTTTATTAACTTGTAAATATGGGGTCAACATATCACCTTAAAATATCTTAACATTGTAAGAATTTCAAATATACATGGTTTAGTTAAAATATGCTTAACCATAAATCTAACTTTAGAGAATTATGAAAGTTACACCCCGTCAGTCAATGAGGCTGCAAATTTTGATGGTACAGTAGTGAGTAAAAAAGACACAGTAATGATTTGTCAGGTGGATATTAATCTGGTGCCAGTGTCTTTGTATAGGCTGCATAGGAAAGATACACTTCATCCTTAGTATCCATAACATTATTTTCACAATCACTGACTGCACTACAAAAGCAGGTCTGTATGTGCAACTGGTCTTAATACACCAGCGGTGCAATTTGTGATTTGGTGATGAAAAGAAAAAGCAGAAGTGACAACTTCTTGGCAAACAAGATGTGGCAAAATTGAAGGCAGGATAAGGATAGGAATGGTCTTTAGACCATTTAGACTTATTTAGCAAAGTATGCCATGATGGTGTGAGGGTCATCAATGGAATGTAAATTTCTATGTTTGCATACATTTTATGTACATTATATTGTGACAAAATCCATTCATTCACTTTCTTATCCACTTAATCCTGAACAGGTTCATGGGAGAGCCACTGCCTATCCAGCGGCATACGGTGCAAGGCATAAACAAGCCTATCCAATCCATCATATGGCTGGGACAAAACTGCACTAGATCAAATCATTTTGATTCAAATCTGACAGTTTACTGAATTATATTTCTATGTTTCTATTCTATGGCAAACTTGAACTTCTACTTACGTACTATTCAAGAAGCACTTACATGGAGTGTAGTGGAGACAGTTTAGCTTTGTTTTGAAAGCTGCTATGTCTATTAATTTCATTTCACACAAAAACACTACAGAAAAACATCCCACTGACTAAAAATAAACAAACAACTCTTTTTGTTAGAATGCTTATATGATTTTACTGCAGTTTTGTCTCAAGTAAAAAAAAAACCTTACAAATGTAGTCACACAGTTTTCTGTATCAGTACAAATACTTGGGTAGTAGTTTTTGCATAACACATAAATATCTATTAAATAAAACAATTATAGTCATATTATACTTAATCACTTAATAAGTTACATGTTTAATGATTAGATATTTTCAGCCAGTCATAAAAACACTGAGTAGTGATTTTAGTTTGGTCTTTTATAATATATATCTTATAATATATATCTTAATAATAATATATCTTAATATAATATATTCACAAGACTTTTGAAGAATGATAAACTGTACTTACTATTTTCAATTCTAACAGGTACACCAGAACCAAATATTATCCTACTATAATCATTCACACACTGTAAACTTTATGGAACAAAAACCTTCACAGGAAACTCTCAATGTAAACCTCTATGTTTGTTTGTTGTTTCTTTCTGTTTGGATCATGTCCTAGTGGAATGGTACATATTATATATATATATATATATATATATATATATATATATATATATATATAGATATATAGATAGATAGATAGATAGATAGATAGATATAGATAGAGAGAGAGAGAGAGAGAGAGAGAGAGAGAGAGAGAGAGAGAGAGAACACGTATTATATAGAACATATATTTTTGTGGCTCTCCGAATATTTGGTGTACTAAAAACTTTAACTTTTTTTGTGCTATGCTATTAACTGACAGAGCTACAAATTCATATTCCAGTCCAACAACCTTGGACTGTACCACAACTGCTCCTCCAAAAATTATTTTATAGTTAGTATTCATACAGGTAATAGACACAGAACAAAAACTGTCTACTCTACCTCACTATGCAATGCTTTTAATAAAAATTTCATATGTAATTTTTATCAATAACAAATTGTTTGTTTTCAAATATAGTTATATATTTAGTGGGATGTGGAACAGTTAAAAAAAACAAAACCAAAAAAATTATCTAATTTCATTATTACATTACAGTTAATAAGAACCCACTAACTGCATCTGGTAATTTGTATTATGACACATTATTAGCAATAATAATTTTCTGGTATGTAGCATGTTAGATGCATGTAAGAACAAATGTGTCTGACATCTTAATGACAAAATAATAAGAAGCAATCTTAATAACTTGTTTTGCTGTCTTATTCCAAATATCACTTCAGTAATTTAGTCAAGCATACGATTAAGCTTATTTAGATAATAACTTGGTGTCATTACCTTTTTCTAAAACTATATTACATCACTGTAGGAGCAAACTTACTTGAATAAACATTCAGTGTGGTTCCTTGAGCAAATATAAGTTTGTTACCATACATCACACTGTCCTTGGAACCATAACAACAACACTGTAGCCCAAGGAACACAATTGTTCACTGTGTTTAATTTTATTGTCATTATTGTAACTAATTTCAATGTCATTATTTAATCCTGTTAAAGGGCAAATATGCAACTGGCAAACGTAAGAATAATTTACTTAACTATTGTATTACATTGATAGATTTGTTGACTTCTATTTACTTCAACAATAAACAGATTTAACTGTTTTACTGTGATTTAATTCATAGGAATTCACAATAACTGGATTAAAATAAAAAAAAGTCCATATATTAGCCTGCATGTTTTAATGAATCATTTTGTAATTATTCGTATAAATTATATAAAATAAAAAATGAACAAGAATAATTACAAGCTACTTTTATAAAGGAATGTCTGTTTTTTTCCTCAAATTTCCTCAAACATTCATAGTCATTCTTACAAGCAACAGAAATTTCATGGTATATCAATAAATGTATGCACAAGCAAAAAGTTGTTCCTGGAGATTTTTTTTACTATTTGCAATTGAGACACATTGGTCTTAAAATGATACGTTTAATAAATGTGTATTGTAATTCTTTGCTATTCTTATCTTTGTATCTCTTATAAAAACTCAAACACTGGCCAATAATGAAAACAAAAGGAACATTTTTTTCTGCCTTCAAGAATGTTCTGTCTGCAGGTGTTGCAAGGGTTCACTCGTACTAGTTTTGTGTCATTCAAATATTTATTAGATGCATATAAGACAGATTTTTATTTCCTATTATAATTCTTAAGGCTCCTTGGACATTAAACTGGCAGATGTCATGGATGTTCTAACAGTAAGTTAATCACAGTGCCATAAGGGTGTACTAATTTGGTTGAACTCATTTACTTAAAAAGTGGTCTTCATAATAACAGCATTTTTGCTACCATACCATAAAATACACATCACAGCATTTAAAAGTATTAAATGTGAAGTATGTAGATTTTAAGCTTTTATTTTCAGTCTCAATTTGGGGTGTGCATTTTATGTAACTGTGAAATTATATACCCAGTGTATTCCAGTATAAAAAAACTTACTTGAATGGACAATTAGTCTTGTTCCTGTTGCAAATATGATTTTACCATATCCTTGATTCACACAGCATAAAGCTGCACTACATAAATTTTCCAATGCTTTATCAGGAACTAGAGACTGTTACAGTTGTTATATGCATACAACTTAATGGCCATTTCTTTAAAATAATTTTAAATTAAGTAAGTTAAATTATTTATGATGTGGGGTTGATGGCTTGTGTTAGGGTTGGTGGTTTGATTTTTATTAAATGTAAATTATGTAGCAATACATATGTAGTAATTATTAGTTTAAGTATGACGTAGTAATGTGAATTACAGATATAAAAGGTCGAAAGCAGTTTACGCTTTACAGACCACTTTAAATGAAAGAGGAAAAAATATATATATATATATTATATGTATGTATGTATGTATGTATGTATCCTGCTAGCACTTACCTATGCCAGCCTTATAAACATTTCATTCTTGTTCTTTTTCATATATATATATATATATATATATATATATATATATATATATATATGTTTTATACCAAATTAAATAAGAACTGATTTTAATAGTTTCACATTAATTGAATGCTTTTGTCATTACATATTTGATCAGATTTTTCTTTTATTTCTCAATTTCCACCAAAATAGGAATTCATGCAAATTATTTTAATAAAACAGCTAAAGAATAGCAGAAATACACCTACTTGGACCGACCATCAATTTTATCACTCTTCCAAAGATAACTTTGTTGTATCCATCGGTCACACACTATGAGGTCATGAAACATAAACTACATAGCTCAACCAACAAGAACAAAAACTGATGTGAAAGTGAATTACATTATTTTTTTAAATAACCAACTTCATGCATAGTAATTTATGCAGAATCATGAATAAAAAAGTATTGACTGGCAGTTACTAAATATGTTTGTATGTTCTAATGCTGAGTTAGTTACTTACATAATGACCTTTTACTAATTGGTTGAAGTCAGTAAGTGATTTGTTTTATGGTAAAAGCCACCATAACAGTGTTTTTACTGACATAAAATATATGTTACTTCTAGTTAGACAAACTTGAAAGCAATACTACATGCCAGCTTTTAACTGTATTCAATTTAAGTCAAGTTTAATCCTAAATAGTATGACGTGTCAAATTATGTGTCGTGCGGCCATAAACAAGACTAAATCTTTGAATCCATAATACACTGTAAGATTATATGTGTATATTGTTATATGTGTACATTGTTATATATGTGTTTATTACACATATATGGACAAACTGGCAAATAATAACATATTATCGAACAGCTTTTGAGCAATCTATACATTGTATTTGATTCTGAAGAAAGCAGATATGTTCAACTGTGTGTCCATATATATTTAACCAAACTACATGCATTTTATGTTAACATTTCATCTCTACATTATTTACTTCCACTCTATAAAAACTTACTTATATAAATAGATAGTCTTGTCCCTTCTGCAAATATAAGTTTGCCATAACCATCATTCACACATTGTGAGGCTACACTACATTAATTCTCCATGTAGCTAATTACAAATTATTGTGAATCTAGAAAATATCAGGGTTCTTATATACATACATATTAATGATCTTTTTTTTAAAATAATGCAACATAAAGTGACATAAAATAATACATATATTAATAATAGATCTGTCTGAATTGGACTGTTTTGAGTTGGTTTGTTGGAACACTGCAATATGAGTTGTATTAGCAACCCCTTCTCACTTCTATACACTGCATTTACTACATGCAGTTATAATCAGGATATTTGGAATTCTTTGCTTAACAGTAGAAGATGGTAAATATTGTTAGTGATAGGACAGTGTATTTCACATTGGACAGTTCATTTTACACATTGAAAATATTTTAGACATCCTTAAAAGACTGAACAATCACTGATATTCCACTTGCAAAGTTGATACAATTTATTTATTTTTATTTTTTTGCATAAAAACCACTAACAAATAGCTTAGCGAAACCTTGAAGCCTTCAGGTTCATCTTTTATTTCAGCTTTGTTAATTTTCTTTAACTTTTTAGGTTATTTTTATTTATTCATCGTTCATTTCTCAGTGGCAGGAGACATTTCATGTCTTTAAATTGAGTAGCAATATGTAAATCAGGAATTTAAAAAAATAAAATAAATTCTATTTCTTTTGTTTTCTTTTCTATTTCTAGTATTTTTATGTGGTGAAATGTAATATATATTTTTTATTTTACCTAATGTCACTGTTACTTACTGTTAGCATTTTTCATTTCGTAAAAAAATATTCTGTTCAGTTTATCACTCATGAAGTTACAAAGCCCACCAAAATATGCAATAGTACTTTTAGTATTTAAGTTATGTTGTCTCAGCCATATTAAATGCATATAACTGAGTTTGTAGTAATTATCCTTTGTGTTACCAACCCCATCGATGTTTTGTTTAGAGCAGGGAAGTAAAAGGTATTAAAATGTTGTTAGTGGCAGGACAGCATATAACTGTAACAGTTTATATTACATATTGGAGATAATTTAGAGAAATTATGTTGACTTGCTTACCAGATTGAACAATCAGTGTTGTTTGACTTTCAAAGATGCTTTTATAATTTAAGTAACATGCTAACAAACAGCTTAGCAAAATTTTACACTCTATCACATCAGTACTTCCTTAGAAAAAAACATCCTATATTTAATGAAATTAAATTTGGGTTCTTTGTTTGTTTTAGTTATCTGTTTCAGAAACTAGTTTATATTGTTGTGTCATTTTGATAAACTAATGTTACTTATGTGTTTATTGATTGAAATATGACTATAGTATATTAACTTAAAATTTTAGAAAGTTAAGAAGTAAGAGGCTTTACTTAAAAAAAAAATCAAACAAGGGAAATAAACCTACTTGTAATGATTATCAGTTTTGTCCCTGTTCCAAAGATAAAGTTGTATCCAACAGTCACACATTATAATGCCACAAAACATAAACTGCACAACTTAGCAGACGATATTGTTGCATTTAAAGCAAATATTTAATGTGAAAATAAATTAGGTTGTTTTATTCGGGCTTTCATGTACGGTCATTTTGTTATATCATATAACTACATATTAAAACCAATTAGTTCTAATTTATAACTTCAAAAGATTCAAATAATTTTCATTCACTTAATGTGTAATACAACGTTTTAATAGTAATGGTAATATTCCTTACAATGACGATCATGTCCTAACGTGCAATTAATTATTTCTGTAAGTATTATTATTTTCTATAATTAATATCTGTTAATTAATATCTAATGTCTGTTTGATGTACTGACCAACTATGGCCTTGTTTGCTGTCACACAATGCTAAGTACATTAGAACTAGTTTTCATAGTAGCAACTGTATTTTATAATCCACTACAATTCTACTTCTTAAAAAATAGAATCTCAATCATACATTTCATTCTATTTTCTTTTCCAAATTTACCTCCATTTCATTTCAATTACTAGCATATGAATTTAACAACTGTTACAAAGAAAGGTACAACCTTTAAAAAGATAATATAAAAAACTGTTGTAGGAACAACTCTAAAAAAAAAAAAAAAAAAGGTCAAATTAACCTACCTGCAGTGATGGTTAATTTTATCCCTGTTCCAAAGATAATCTTGTTGTATCCAGTATTCACACATTATGACATCACAAAACAAAAACTACATAGTGAAAAAGTAAGTATTTGGTATGAAATTTATATCACCATACAAAAAGGCTGGCTAGTAATAGTGGCATTTATTGTTTCACTATGTTTTTGTTCTATTATATAATATAAATTTTAGATTTGTCTTACATATGTCACAGTATTATTACCCAAATCTGAGTGGGTGTTTTAATTATATACTGTACTGTCTATTTTTGTTTCATAGACAATAGATGTAGAATGGTGTACTACATTTTAGACCACTGCAACAAAAGTTTCAATATCTCTAAAATTTTAAGAAAAAAGAAAGTGGTTTTAGAGTTTTATTTTCAAGACATTGCACACTTTCATAGCAAATTTTCATGTACATATTGTCTAATTCAACCTTTCAGTTGGATAAAAAAAATAGATTATGTTCTGTCCTCTAATCTCTGTTGTTCATATATATCTCAGCTTTTAACAACATATCATTTATGTTATCAAAATATTTGGCATAATTCCACGTAATACGTGACGTTATAGTTGTTATAATTGTTTTTCTTGTATTTTATGATTGCTTTAAGCGAAAAAGTAGGAACCATTAAAGTGATATCAGTGACAGTACAGTGTATAATTGTAACAGTTTATATTGCACATTTATATTTAGATTTCAGTGTCAGAAACTAGTTTGCAATTACTATATATTAAAAGTTTAAAGTAAATTATGTTAATATGTGAAATGATGTATTAAGATAAATATATATGCCATAGTGATCAAATGCTAAACTCAAAGGAAACTATCATGAAAATATACACTTTATTCACTGTTATTAACAGTTAGTATAATATATATTTGCATATCACATGATATAAGTGCATATTTTGCAATACCCAATAATTTTACTTCATTTTATAATAAAGCTTACCTATATTTGTTCAAATTTATTTTTCCTCTTTATTTACATTTATTTTCAAATTTAAAAAATAAATGATGTAAACTACATTAAGAACAAAAGAAACATAAATAAACCTACTTGTAGTGACTATCAGTTTTGTCCCTCTTCCAAAGATAATCTTGATTCCAGTATTCACACATTGTGAGGTCACAGTACAAATATCAGTAGTGCATCGCTCAACATACGGTATCATTATTTTAAAAGCAAAAATGCAGTGTGAAGGTAAATTATATTGTTCCTTATATTCTTCAAGTAAGGTTTAGTTTGATCATATTATTTGAAACAACTAGTATGAATTTACAGCTATAGCTTTAAAAAATATAACGAATTATGTTGATAATAATGACTATGTCATGATGAATAAATAAACACCACTGACATCTATCATTAAAGTTTCTCTGCCTTGAGATCTAAATAATGAAAATGAATTGTTAACACTGTACTTCGGGATCACTGCTAGATTTAAATAAAAATTATCACGAATACCATGAAGTGATTAATGATTATCATTATTTGATCCAAGCAATGAAGGGATGTACAAAATATTTCTGAAATACTCATGGGAGGGGGTGAATTTGAATTTGAATCTATTACCTAAGTAGATTTACATTCGTAGATTTGTTCATGTGTCAGTTTGACATAATTTCTTTCCATTTTTTACAGCTGAGGTTTGAAAATGATCTAAAATGAGTCTATCCATATCTAGAGTTTCTAACAGTTTATATCAAGAAGAAAAATCATGACATACGACTGTCTCATACTGTATGATTAGCAGTGTTACATTTCTATATATTAATTAATAAGTACTCACTAGCTTCAAGTCTCAGTTTGATTCCACTTCCAAATATGACTTTCCCGGTGTTAGATGTCACACAGTAGTAGTGTTTAAGACATTAACTTCAACATCCTGATCTTAACACAAATCAAACTACATTTTATTAAATAATTATTAAATTTTCAGTTTTACTGGTTAATAACCTGTCCTACATTTGTTGAAACTTGTTTTGCAAAAGCTTTTTTTTCAGTAATTTATTTTTAATACATAGCACATATGTATGTAATATATAAACTTTTGCAGAATTAACTTCAGGAAAACCCCTAAGAAAATTGAAATTAACCTACTTGTAATGACCAGTTTTGTCCCTGTTCCAAAGATAATCTTGTTTCTAGAGCAGTCACAACATTATCGAGGTCACAACCAAAAAATGCATAGCTTCAGCAGAATATATAGTTAGTTACTTAAAAGGTAAAATGTAGTGTGATAGTAATATTGTTTATCTATGTATAGTGTTTTCTTCTAACTTTATTTTTAAATCTAACTAATAACTAAAACAGCTGGTAAGCTTTTAGCAATTACAGGCCAGGCAAGAACTATAAGTAACTGACAAAGCAAACACTACTGATGTTTATTGTTATACCTTCATGTATGTATTATATATATATATATATATATATATATATATATATATATATATATATATATATATATATATTATATATATATATACACACCTCTTTACAACCTCTTACTGTCTTGGGTTATACATACGGTAATAAAATAACACTAATATCAGATCCAGATTTTAAATGGAATTCACATAGTGGTAACATATATAGGTCTTATTGGAGACTCACCAGAACAAAGCAGTTGCATTTCTTTCTGTAATTAAATATACTATATATTCCACCTTGTTGGATAAAACCTAAATCATTATCAGCAACCTTATGATAATTTGTAAAAATGCTAGTTACTTACTTGACTTTATATGTACTAATGTCCCTCTTCCAAATATTATCTTCCAGCTAGCATCATTCACACATTAGCAAGCTATACAGCAAAAAGTATGTTGATGGCTTATATATGTATGGAATGATTATGAAATGAAGTCCATTAGATGTTGATTCCTGAACTAATGTTTAGCTAATATTATTATTTTTCTTCTTCGCATATTCCTAAAACTGTCTTTAATTTACATATTCAGTCACAGATTGTCATAAAACTTTGTTTGTTTGTTGTTTTATCAGAATTAATATTCATTGTTTGCTTATTGCAGTCGTTGTTATACTTTTAGATCAGTTCTTATAAAATTACATTAATTATGTGTTGTCATAGATGTCATGATGTTAAATATAACAGTTAAATCTTGATGCAAAATAATCATGGCAAGATTGATGTCAGTATTACTTGACTTGTTGTTTTTTCTTTTAACTTTTAAGCAGCACAATAAAACTTCTCCATTTTTAGAAATCTATTTTAAATGTAATGAAATCTAATTAAATAAATTCAGTCTTTCTACTAGTAAAGGTTTAAAAATCAGTATTACTGGTTTTACCCAGTCTACCCATATCTAGAGTTTCTATAGTTCCACAGTTTCTATGTAATAGTTGGAACTCAACATCCCTTTTTATCTAGCTATTAACAAGAAACCAACTAATTAGATATATTTTCAGAGTTTCAATCATATGACTGGAATATAATTGAGATAACAGAAAACTTTCAAGAAAAAAACTAAAAAATTGTTTTAAAATACCAGAATATACAGTTAGCTTTGTTGCTTTTCCAAAGATCACTTTCCATCCTCCTGAATCAGTCACACACAGTAATAGAGTCAAACAAAAATAAAAAGTAGTAGGAACATTTGAAGCAAATTCTATGGCCTGAAAATTTGACCTTTTCTACATGAAATTACCAATACAGTATACTGTTCAACAATAACAAATAATCGTCCTTACTTCTTTCTACAAAGAGTTTTATCCATTTCCGAAATTTTCAACTTTGAGTAATTCAGATGATTTTAACTGTTTTTAAGCCAACACATCACTCCAACGAACTCTTTAAGCAAGGTTTAGATAACCATAAGCAACATCTAAAGAGTGTAATAAACACTTTTCACATTTATCATTTAAGATTAGAGGTTTAAATAATGTAAATACATTAACTCTTTTACAGAGTTTCAAAATCTCTGATTATACAATGTGTCTAGTACTTGATAAATATATTTTGTTCATTATTTTTCTAAATTTAGGTTAATGCAAACAGTCCTTGTAAGATGACTGATGTTAAGACTTTAGCAAATGGCTATAAAAGGCTGAAACTGAAACACACCAAAATAATCTTTTTGTAAATTATTTGGGGCTATACAAAAATACAATCATAGTATTCATTCTACCTGTTGGTGAATAAATATATTATTACCAGCAACCTTACTACCATTTTTAAGATTTGCTACAATCTATATTTACATTTTTATTTAAACAAATTATATAAATATCTTACTTGACTCTATATGTACTACTGTCCCTCTTGCAAAGATTATCTTCCTTCCAGCATCATTCACACATTAACCAGCTCTGTAGCGAAAACTATGTTAATAACTTTAACGAGTTTGGAATATTTGTCATGATACTTATTTATTATAAAATGTTACACTTCTGGCAGAATTAGGATGCATCAACTGATGTAAGCTTATTAATTGGTTTGTTTGTTTCTGCAGAATTTTAAACTTCAAAATATAAAATGAAATATATACCTATGCACAAGTCACACTGTATAGAAAGAAATTAAGAGTATTTGTCTATATACAATATATAGACTTATTGCATAAATGTTGATGCATTTACCAAATACTGTCTCCAGTACTTACAAAATGTGTTAAATTGTCCACTAACCAATTTGTGTCATACAGATAGCTCAGACATTGTCACCAGCAACCTTACTACCATTTTTAAGATTTGCTACCATCTATATTTACATTTTTATTTAAACAAATTATATAAATACCTTACTTGACTCTATATATACTACTGTCCCTCTTCCAAAGATTATCTTCCTTCCAACATCATTCACACATTAACCAGCTCTGTAGCGAAAACTATGTTGATGACTTTAGCGAGTTTGGAATATTTGTCATGATACTTATTTATTATAAAATGTTACACTTCTGGCAGAATTAGGATGCATCAACTGATGTAAGCTTATTAATTGGTTTGTTTGTTTCTGCTGAATTTTTAAATTCAAAACATAAAATTAAATATATATTAAATTTGAAAATGATCCAAACCTCATATTTGACAGTTAGTCTGTCCCTATCTAAAGTTTCTTACAGTTTACATCAGAATACCTAAATTGTGAAATGCCTGGAGTTGTTGTAACTTTGTAACTTTTTGAAAAACATTAAACACAATAGTTCTGTTGGCTTGCTATATATTGAGCTATATTTTACTTGAACCGTTTTGCAGTGCAGCTCAAGCAAATACTACCAGAATTCTGAGCTACTCTATGAATTATTGCTTTGATTTTAAGTTTCAGCAGTAACAGTTTTACAATTTTAAATCCTCCAATCTCTACGCAATTCAGTGATGTTTTGTAAGGCACCACACAAAGCTGCAAATAAATTGAAAACATCTGGATATGAAAAGGGAAAAATTGCAAACTATTATGTTAGTATTTCAGTATTCCAGATTCATGTCAGTGTAACACAAATATTTTTTATAAACCTATGCACCAGTCACACTGTATAAAAAGAAATTAAGAGTTGTCGATATACAATATATAGACTTAGATAATGCATAAATGTAAATCTGAATCTGTTATTAGTTTGATGCATTTGCCAAATACTGCCTCCAGTACTTACAAAATGTGTTCAATTGTCCACTAACCAATTTGTGTAATACAGATAGCTCATACATTGTCATAGCAATTAAAATGGACCATATGTTCATGTATTAACATTAAAACAAGAAAGATTGTTAAACACTACCTGATATTATTGTGAGTTTTATTCCTTTACCAATTATGAGTTTCTGCCCTCCTGTGTTAGTCACACACAGTTATACAGCTACACAAAAACATGCAGGCTGCTTTACAATACACATCAAGTCAATATTGCAATCTAATAATCTTCTGCAATTATTATAACTTTCTTTAGCTAAATGGTAGAAACTACATTTGAAATACACATTTCCTCATCAAAACACATATCACTCTTACAAATCCAAAACTGTTAACTTACTTGTGTAGATGTTCAACTTTATGCTTGTGCCAAAGATAATCTTTGTTCCAGCATTCACACTGTGTGAAACTACACAACTAATACCTATGTCATTCAAATATCTTCTAGCACAAGACATAAAAACACCTATTTATACTAATAAGATATTTCTTTGACCAAAATGATTATAAATCATTTACATATTGCACACTAACTCTAAGAGGTTATTGTTTAGTGAGATCTACCAGTAGAATTAAAATAAGAAAACAACTTCGTAAGATTTACCTGTGATTTATCTGTACTTTTAAAGTTTGAACTGAACTTTTTACATCCTCCATGAGCATTGCTAAATGCTAATTTATTTTTTTAATTTAATTATGTTTTTTAACTTCGATCCCTCAGGCGGCACTGCATTAAAAACCGACATCATTCTGTAATGGATATTACCACATGGGCTCAGGAACACTTCAGAAAAGCATTGTTAGTGTCGCTCCGTCAACAAGTGCGAGTTAAAACTCTACCATGCAAAGCGAAAGCCATATATCAACAACACCCAGAAACCCCGCCGGCTTTTCTGGGCTCAAGCTCATCTGAGATGGACTGACGCAAAGTGGAAAAGTGTCCTGTGGTCTGACGAGTCCACATTTCAAATTGGACATGGTGTCATGGACATGGTGTCCTCCGGGCCAAAGAGGAAAAGGACTGTCTTTTTCAGGGATGTCCCTGCTTATTTCAGCAAGACAATGCCAAGCCACATTTTGCACGTGTTACAACTGCCTGTCTGCAGTCCAGACCTGTCTCCAATTGAAAATGTGTGGCGCATTATGAAGCGCAAAATACAACAACAGAGACCCGGACTGTTGAGCAACTGAAGTTGTACAAAGCAAGAATGGGAAAGAATTCCACCTACAAAGCTTCAACAATTAGTGTCCTCAGTTCCCAAACGCTTATTGAGTGTTGTTAAAAGGAAAGGTGATGAAACACAGTGGTAAAAATGCTCATGTCCCAACTTTTTTGGAACGTGTTTCAGGCATCAAATTCAAAATGAGTGAATATTTGCAAAAATCAATAAAGTTTATCAGTTTGAACATTAAATATCTTGTCTTTGTAGTGTATTCAATTGAATATAGGTTGAAAAGGACTTGAAAATCATCGTATTCTGTTTTTATTTATGTTTTACACAACGTCCCAACTTAATTGCAATTTAGGTTGTAAATGCATCTAGTTTCAGGGTGGATTGCTTCATTTTCTATATCTGAACACTGATTCTCTCTTTTAAAGGAATGTTCTAGATTTAAAAAAAAATATTATTTCAGCTTAGACGTATGTGGTTATATCCTATTATCATTATTTTCACAACACATTTTCACAACACAGTATGTTTTATGGTAATGATTAACATATGATGACAATTATGATGGTTTACCATGAACATGTTTAATATGAGCTATATTAGACAAATCATTCAGTAAATATAGCGATTAGACGAAGCATGTTTACATACAATAGTCAAATGTACCTGATATTACTGTAAGTTTCGTTCCTTTTCCAAATATTACTTTCTGCCCAATGGTAGATACATACAGTTATACTGCTGCACAAAATCTATTACTAATATGAGGCATAATTGACTCATACTACTATTTATAGGGAGTTTTGATTTAAACAAATAAAACTGAATGAAATTAGAAGACCAATAATTTTTTTGTTCAGACTAACAAAGACCATCAATCACTTGGGGTCTACTCAAGCACGAACAATTTGTTGTAATTAGTTTTGCTTAAAAAACTATTATGCATGACGTACCTGCCTTAATGATCAACTTTGTGCCTGTGCCAAAGATAATCTTAGCACCTCCAAAATTCACACAGTGTAAGAACATGCATCAAAAAGCCTCATCATGGAAGATCACATAACATGTTGTTGTTCATTGTTCAAGATAAACCAAATATTAATTGTACAGTGCAAAAGTCTTAGGCCACCATTTGATTAGATACGCCCTTGTTTTAGCAATGCCATAATGACCATATATGATTCTTTTGTAGTCTTTTTCTAAGAATAAAACCAGCAAATACAGGAAATTTATAAGCAGTGTTAAAAACTGTCCCTGTAGTGTGAAAAGAGTGTTATCCAAGTTTGAAATTGTCCTGTCATCAACATGTGTTATATATGGTCAGTATACCATTGATAAAACAATAAATCTAATGGTAGTCTAACACTTTTACACAATACTGTAGATGTTAATACAGATGATATAACAAAATTTTGTTTTAAACAAAACACCATTTTTGTTTTGTTTTGTTTTGTTTTATATACTAATTTACTAATGTACATCATTCCAAATAGCAGACATTTCTGGTGCCTTATGATTCACTTTAGATACTTTAATGGCAATGACAAATGTATTGTAGCCAGATTTGCCCGAAAGGTTTGTCGTGGCATTCAGACTCTGAGCCACATGTGGCCCATATGCAATGTTCCGCAGGTAATGTTGTGCAGGATTTGGATTTTGGGCCAAATGTGGTATGACTGGTGCAGTCTTGGCTGTGTACTGGCAGCCAGATTTATTTCACTTCACGGTGGTATGTCAGCCAATAAAAATTGCAAATATAGCCCAGACGTGTGCCATCACTCATTTGCTATTACGAATTTTGCATTGTGTTGTGAAATTGTATTGTGTATATAGAGGAAAACCTACAAATATAACTGTAAAAAACTTACTTGTCGTAACAGTTAGTTTGGTTCCAGAGGCAAAATACATTTTAACATTTCCAGTGCCAGTCACACACTGTTCTGTCCCTGATCAATAAATTGAAATATATAATAGATATATTGTCTATATTGTCTTGGTAATGCAAAGCATAACTGAAGATTAATGCCCTAATCACACAGTATATTAATTAATACATTAGATCACACTGATTATATAAAATAATTTACAGTATGCCTGTAAACTATGAAACTTGGTCTGTTTTACCAGTATGTTGATGATGCCAAACTGAAAATTAAGTCTATCTCCAGTACTTACAAAACATCAAATTATGTAACAAACACTAAGTATTACAACAGACAGCTCACAAATTGTCACAAGAAGTAAAACTTAGTTAAAATTGTCCTTAGTAGCTGTCTCACACATTTATTCTATTATTTTTCTTATTTTTATCTTTATTTACTCTGATTGTGTTTTGTGTTAACAAAGGCTTTTACTTATTGGCAAATGTTTGTTGAGATGTGGCAAGATATGTTTGCAGTATAAATCAGTTAAACATTTCCTACTAACTAATGTACTTGTCTAATCTGATTTCCTTCTGTCTTTACAACTTAATTTATACATTATCAATAGCTACAATTTTTTATCAACCACTAACATTAATTCATTTAAAAATAAACCTTACCTCAAATTTATTTTGAAAATAATTAAGGAAAAAAACTTTCTAATGTTTTATCATTTTAACATCAGTTTAATAGTTATCATATTAATATAAAAATATTTTCAAAGTAAACAATAAATTAAATAAACTATATTAAGAACAAAAGAATCAAGGAAATAAACCTACTCGCAGTGACTATCAGTTTTGTCCCTCTTCCAAAGATAATCTTGTATCCAGTATTCACACATTATGAGGCCACAGTACAAATACTGCATAGCTCAACAGACAGCATCATTAGATAAAAAGCTAAATGTAGTGTGAAAGTAAATTATATTGTTTTCTTATTTTTTTCATGTAAGTCTGAATAAGGAAAATAAATTGCTAACATGATACTTTGTTGTTGTTGTTGTTTTGTTTTTTTAATCACTGTCAATATTCAAAAATAAATTATTTTGAATATCATGAATTGGTTAATGATGATCATTAATTAATTCAACTTATCAAGTTGTGCATATTTCCAAAATAATTTCTAAAATACTATTTTCCACGGTTCCCCTGCTAACGTTAAAGATGATTTGCACTTATCTTAATTAACATTTATTGTTAAGACATTAGCATATGGCTATGAAAAAGGCCAAACTTACTAACATACTGAATTTGAACTAAACTTATGGGGTTTGTGAATGGGAATCTAATATCCAAGAAGATTTACATCTGATTTTCATCTGTCAGATTCAGGTTCATTTATTTCCTTTTTACAGCCTAAATTTGAAAATGATCTAAAACTCGTCTTGGATTAAGTCAAATATCTACAAATATATAAAGTTTCTAACATTTATATCAAGATTCCTAATATGTAAAGTGTCTGAAATTACATGATTAATTGTAACCACATTGTGGCTGTATTTCTGCTGTTTACTGAGTCTTATCTTACACAGTAAAGAGACATAAAGTTGACATAACTGGAAGACAAAATAACTCAAATATTTCATAACGAAAATCATTATCTGGTCAAGTCGGGATCAAACTGAGGATCTCTGGAGCGGTTTGCTGACCGCTTGCACCATCGTGCCATCCCAAGTTGTTAATTAAACTACTCTATATGAACATTGTTTGCGTTATAAACTTGTGTGTCTCAACTGTCAACTTGAGACATACTGTTGCAGCTCAAAAATGAATCTTAGTTTTATATCCTTCAGTCACACATTAGATAATAAGCTGAAAGTTTAGATTTTTTTTCCTTTCCTGAACTTTTTCCTGTGACTGTTTTTTTTTACCTCTTTAAATTGTAATGGAAATAGAGTTAGAGAACAATGAAAATGCTGTTAGTGAAAGAACAGTGTATATTCAAAATACACATTGGAAAGAATGTTGGAAAAGACACTGAGATGCTTACGAGAATGAATAATCAGTCCAGTTCCACTTCCGAAGATGATTTTGTTATTTGAGTAAGTCACACACTAACACATAGCTTACCAAAAACTTGATGTTCTATATAATTCAGCATCTTATCAGATTTTTTCATCAATGTTTGGTATTCTAGATTACATTAATAATACTGTGCAGGGTGCTAACAAGTTTTATAGTGATGTAGCTAATAAACAAAACAATTTACTGGTAACTCTAACAAAAGGAAAATGTTACATTTCTATGAATTAATTAAGTACTCACTAGCTTCAACTGTCAGCTTAATTCCACTTCCAAATATGACTTTCCAGTTATTAGATGTCACACAGTAGTAGTGTTTAAGACATTAACTTCAACATCCTGATCTTATTTAACACAAATCAGACTACATTTTATTAAATAACTATTACATTTGCAGTTTTCAGGTTTGAAAATGCTCTAAAAGCATTAAGATAGAAAGACTATTCCTTCATATTAATGTTATTTCATGTGACCAGTCTAATGATATATGCAGTATACACTGTCATGAAAATAAACATGTACTTAATATATTTGATTTTTATTTTGATTCCCAGCAAATATAAGCTTGTGTCACTATAATAACAATGCCTGCCATATTAGCAAGTATTTGATTTACAATACATTTGGACTGGACTTTCTAAAATAAGAAACTATCCTAAGTTTATTAAAGGTTAATGTGCAAATGTTTCCTAAATTCTTTTACAAGTTTGTTTGACTCACTTACTTTTAGCACACATAGTTCCATTTAAGTATTATATGAATTTAAAACTCTTTGCAGACTTAGCTTTAGGACAACCTCTAAAGAAGAAGTAAAATTAACTTACTCGTAATGACTACCAGTTTTGTCCCTGTTCCGAAGATAAGCTTGTTTCCAGCAGTCACACATTATGAGATCACAAAACAAAAACTGCATAGCTCAGCAGACTATATTGTTACCTTTAGAGCTGAAATGCAGTGTGAAAGTAAATATTTTTTTCTTTCTATTGAAAAATTATTTTCAAAGTAAACAATAACTTAAATAAAGTATATTAAGAACAAAATAATCAAGGAAATAACCTACTTGCAGTGACTATCATTTTTGTCCATCTTCCAAAGATAATCTTGTATCCAGCATTCACACATTATGAGGCCACAGTACAAATACTGCATAGCTCAACAGACAGCATCATTAGATAAAAAGCAAAATGTAGTGTGAAAGTAAATTATATTGCTTTCTTATTTTTTCATGTAAGTCTGAATAAGGAAAATAAATTGCTAACATGATACTTGGTTGTTGTTGTTTTGTTTTTTTTAAACACTGTCAATGTTCAAAATTAAATTATTATGAATATCATGAATTAGTTGATCATTAATTAATTCAACTTATCAAGTTGTGCATATTTCCGAAAAAATGTCTAAAAAAATATATTCCACAGTTCCCCTGCTAACGTTAAAGATGATTTGCACTTATCTTAAGTAACATTTATTGTTAAGACATTAGCAGATGGCTATGAAAAACGGTCAAACTTACTAACATACTGAATTTGAACTAAACTTCTTATGGGGTTTGTGAATCTAATATCCAAGAAGATTTACATAGTTCATCTGTCAGATTCAGCTTCATTTATTTCCTTTTTACAGCCTAAATTTGAAAATGATCTAAAACTCTTCTTGGATTAAGTCAAATATCTAAAAAAAAAAGGGAAATAACTCAAATATTTCATAACAAAAATCATTATCTGGTCAAGTCGGGATCAAACTGAGGATCTCTGGAGCGGTTTGCTGACCACTTGCACCATCGTGCCATCCCAAGTTGTTAATTAAATTACTCTATATGAACACTGTTTGCGTTATAAACTTGTGTATCTCAACTGTCAACTTGAGACATACTGTTGCAGCTCAAAATAAAACATTAGATAATAAGTTCACAGTGTAGATTGATGACAATTTAGATTTTTTTTCCCTTTCCTGAACTTTTTCCTGTGACTGTTTTTCCTCTTTAAATTGTAATGGAAATAGAGTTAGAGGGCAATGAAAATGCTGTTATTTTGATTCCCAGCAAATTTGCAAGTATTTGATTTACAATACATTTGGGTTGGACTTTCTAAAATAAGAAACTATCCTAAGTTTATTAAAACTTAATGTGCAAATGTTTCCTAAATTATTTTGCAAGTTTGTTTCACTCACTTAGTTCCATTTATGTATTATATGAATTTAAAACTCTTTGCAGACTTAGCTTTACGACAACCTCTAAAGAAGAAGAAAAATTAACTTACTCGTAATGACTACCAGTTTTGTCCCTGTTCCAAAGATAAGCTTGTTTCCAACAGTCACACATTATGAGATCACAAAACAAAAACAGCATAGCTTAGCAGACTATATTGTTACCTTTAGAGCTGAAATGCAGTGTGAAAGTAAATATTTTTTTCTTATGTTGCTCATGAATAATGTTTTCTAACTAATTGTTTCTTTTTTTCATCTAACTAATATTCAAACAGCTGGTAGCACTTTACATTGCAGTTAAAGAACTATGAAAAGCTATAAACAACAACTGACAAATCAAACACTACTGACATTATAATTAAAGGTTATTTTACAATCTTATCTTATATATACATTGTTAATACTGTAACTGTGTTGTACTATCAGATTCAGATTTAAATGAACTTCAAAGACTTGTTAAGATGAAAAAGTCATATTGAGGAAGCATAATTTCTGCAACTATATATACTGTATTTATTCTACCTTATTGTTAATAACTAAATTATTATCGGCAGTCTCATGATCATTCTTAAAAATTGCTAGTTACTTACTTGACACTATATGTACTACTGTCCCCCTTCCAAAAATTATCTTCCATCCAGCATCATTCACACAGTAGAGCGCTATATAGCAAAAACTATGTTGATGACTTAAGTGAATTTAACATAAATGTAGCCTATTAGTAGAACTGCGATGGCTAAACTGATGTCAAAATGGAGCCTTTTTTCCACTGAATTGTAATCACCACAATAAAAAAAAAACATTAGTGGGTGCTGTATGTTTACCATATAAGCTTAATCAGAAAATGCCTCTCAAAATATAATATTATATTCTGAGCTACTGTATTAATTACTTTGGAGTAATGTAGGTATTTGTAGTTGTTACAGAATATTAACTTTAATGTTAGTTGTGTTTTCCAACTCTACTGGCAACTTTGTTACAGTTTAAAAAGTAATCTTACATGCACACCAATCATATATTAAGAAACCACAAAGAAATTAAGAAATGAAATACCTTAAATTGCTGTTTGTTTCTTAAACTAATGTTTATGTAATGTCATTACTATTCTTATTTATGTATTTATAAAATTGTCTTTCTCTTATGTATTCAGTCACACAGTGTCATAAAACATTTTCTTGTTTTTACATTAGCATTATTATTCATTGTTTGCTTATTGCAGTTGTTGCTATAAATTCAAATCAGCAATTATTTACATTAATTAGATAAATGTCATGATGTCAAACATAATGTTTAACTCATAGCAAAATAATGATGGCTAGAATGATGTCAGAATTAAACGTATTAGGTGATTTGCATGTTTTTTCTATTCACATTGAAGTACTACAATAAAACTTACTGACTTTAATAATTAGAAATGGATTGCAATTAATTCAATTCAGTCTTTCTACCAGTGTAAGTTTAAAAATACTCATTACTAGTTCTCCTCAGTCTACCTGTATCTAGAGTTTCTATAGTACCACAGTTTCTAACAACTTAAAATGTAATAGTAAAACTCAACATCTTTTTTTTTATCAAGCTACACGATCTAATGAGATAATTTTCGGAGTTTTAATCACAAGACTGGAATATACATGAAGTAAGATAAAATATTAAAGACAAAAACTAAAAATGAGTTTAAAAATACCAGGATATACAGTAGCCTTGTTGGTTTTCCAAAGATCACTTCCCATCCTCCTCCTGAACTAGTCACACACAGTAATGGAGTCAAACAAAAACAAAATGCAGTAGGAACACATGAAGCAAGCTCTATAGGCTGAAAACATTACATTTCTAAATGAAATGACCAATATAGTATTTTGCTCAACAATAACAAATACTAGGTCTTACTTCTTTCTACAAAGAGCTTCATCTGTGTCCCAAATGTTTCATTTTATTGTGTAGTTCAGACAATTTTAACTGTTTTTGCAAGCTAACACACAATTCCAATTCACTCTTTATGCAAGTTTTAAAGAATTATAAGCAACAACTAAATAATCTAATAAACACTGTCCTGTTACAGTATTGAATCCAGATTACAATAACTTCAAAAATCACTATATGATTACTATATTTTGTATTTTGTTTTAGTAAATTTTTGATTAATGTGAACACTAAGAACATTGTTGTTATTGTTTTCTTGTTTGTTTGTTTGCTTTTTTTAGCAAATGGCTGCAAAAATCCTACCTAAATAAAGCTATCAGTAATAATATACACATTTTGATACAGTAAGATTACAAAGATATAGTCATATTATTCATTCTACTTTCTGGTTAATATATAAAGCATTACCAGCAACCTTATTATCACTTCAAAAATGTCACATTTTTATTTAAACAAATTATATAAATATCTTACCTGACTCTATATGTACTACCATTCCTTTTCCAAAGATTATCCTCCTTCCACCATCATTCACACATTAACCAGCTCTGTAGCAAAAACTATGTTGATGTCTTAAGAGTTTTACAAATGTGTCATGACACTTAATTATAAAATTTTACACTGACAAAAAATAGGATATATCAATGGATGTAAGCTGATTAGTTGATTTGATGTTTTTTCCTGTTCACTTTTAATAAGTAGCTTATTCGTGTATTAAACTTGAAAAGGTAAAATTACATATAGATTCAATTTGAAACTGATATGAACCTCATCACTGTTAGTCTGTCCATATCTAAAACTTCTTACAGTTTATATCAGGATACCTATATTTTATATGCTTTGAGATTACTTTTTGAATACTAGCTTAAACCCAATATTTCTGCCAGCCTGCTATCTCTTGAGCTATATTTTACTGTTACCATTTTGCAGTGCAGCTCAGGCAAATACTATGAGAATTCTGAAATACTCTATGGTTATGATGTCAAAGCAGAAACAGTTTTAAATATTGAAATTCTCTAATCTGTATGCAATCCAATTACGCTTTGTAAAACACCACAAAATTCCACAAAATTCCTAAAGCTGCATATGCATTGAAAACATCTGAATATGAAAATGAAATTTACAAACTATTATCTATGAAAATCAGCTGGTGCTACTATATATTTGTTACATGCCAGATTCATCCAAACATAACATAAGTGATATGTATGAACTTATGCACCAGTCACACTGTGGAGAAAGAAATTAAATGTATTTGTCAATACAGAGTCTATAAACTTACTGCATAACTGTAGACTAATCTGAATTTGTTATTATTTTATTTATTTGCCAAATACTGCCTCCAGTACTTACAAAATGTTATAAACTGTCCAGTAACCAATATGTGTCATACAGACAGCTCATACATTGTAATAGCAATTAAAAATGGGCCCATATGTTCATGTATTAGCATTAAAACAAGAAAGACTGTTAAACACTACCTGATATTATTGTGAGTTTTATTCCTTGACCAATAGTAAGTTTCTGCCATCCTGTGTTAGTCACACACAGTTATACAGCCACACAAAATACATGTCAACTAAATGTTGCTTGGAGTCTCTAATAGTTGAGTAATCTAATATTTTTTTCTAATAACTTTCTCCAGTTAACCGATACACATTTCCTCATCATAAGACAGCAGTACCACTCTTACAAATCTGAAATAGTCAACTCACTTGCATTGATGTTCAACTTTATGCTTGTGCCAAAGAAAATCTTTCTTTCAGCATTCACACTGTGTGAGACTACATATCTAATACTTACTTCATTCAAAGGATCTTCTAGCACAAGACATTAACAACAGCTACGTATATTGACCATATAAAACCTTAGAAATGTACAAGTAAAATATTTCTTTGTACAAAATGATTAGAAATCATTTATATATTGCACATGAAATCTAAGAGATTATTGTTCAGTGAGACTTAACAGTAGAATTAAAACCAGAAAACATTTGTAAAACTTACCTGTGATTTATCTGTGCTTATAAAGTTTTAACTGAACTTTAGACATGCTCCATGAACATTGATAAATGCTAACTGATTTTTTAAATTATGTTTTTTAAATTTCACTTTGTTAATATTATTAACTTACTTACTTGTCTCAACTGTTAGCATCATGCCTTTCCCAAAGACAATTTGGTTAAATGCACTTCCAGCAGTCACAGTGTGAGGATATGCAACAAAGACACTTCTCACATAAAACTGGAATCGTTAACGTATTATTGTTTACAACTGTAGAATGTAGTCATTATTCATACTTAAACAAGTTATTATCATTATATTTCATAATTATTAAAAATAATATAATATCTTCAAATCCATCTATTTTCTTAACTCAGTAAATGGATCTAGCTTCAGCGCAGATTGCTTAATTTATCCCTGTTTAATTTATCCCTGCTTAATTTAACACTGATTCTCTCTTTTAAGGGAATGTTTTAGATTTATCATAAAATATTACTTTTAGCTTTGAAGTCTTTCTTACATATAAAGTATGTTTTATGGTACTGATTAAGACATGATGACGATTATGATGATTTACTATGAACATGTCAAATATGAGCTAAGCTACACAAATATAAACAATCATAATATAAGGATTAGAGGAAGCATGTTTACATATATAAGAAATAGTCAACGGTGCCTGATATTTTAAGTTTTCTTCCTTTTCCAAATATTACTTTCTGTCTCATGGTAGATACACAGTTATACTGCTGCACAAAGTATATTACTAATATCAGTCATAATACAAGCATGCAACTTTTTATGAGGAATTTTGATTTAAAAAATATAATTCTGTGATTTAGAAAACCAGTAATTGTTTTGTTCAGACTGACAAAGATCTTCAATCAGTTGTTGTCAAGCTTGAAGAATTTGTTGTAATTAGTTTTACCTAATAAAATGTATTATACATGACTTACTTGTCTTAATGGTCAACTTTGTTCCTGTGCCAAAGATAATCTTAACACCTCCAGAAGTCACACAATGTAAGAACATGCATCAAAAAGCCTCATCATGGAATACCGCAAAACATGTTGTTGTTCATTGTTCAAGCTAAACGAAATATTAATTGTTACCTTATGCATGTTAAATATGTGATATAACAAACTTTGGAACTTGTGCTTTAACAGATAGTTCTGGGCCTTATGGCTCAGTTTAGGCATATGGGTCAGTAATGGTTCACGGTGTTATGTGAGACAATGAAATAGACTAGAACTCGAACTCATTTGCTATCGGGAATTTTGCATTGTATTGTGAAATGGTATTTTGTATAGAGGCAAATCTATAAACATAACTACAGTAAGTCTCTGAAATGCATATTCTGTTAATTACTGTAGAAAACTTACTTGTCTTAACAGTTAGTTTGGTTCCAGAGGCAAAATACATTTTAAAGTTTCCTGTGCCAGTCACACACTGTTTTGTCCCTGATAAAAAAACTGAAATACATTCTAGTAGATCTGATCTGTTGGTAATGCAAAAGATAAGTCTTACCTGTCATTTATCTGTGCTTATATAAAGTTTGAACTTCTTACATGCTCCATGAACATTGATAAATGCTAATTGATGATTTGTTAAATGTTTTTAGATGTTACTTTGTTAATATTAACTTACTTGTCTCAACTGTTAGCATCATGCCTTTCCCAAAGACAATTTTGTTAAATCCACTTCCAGTAGTCACACATTGCGAGGTTATGCAACAAAAACACTTCTCACATAAAACTCACATAAAACTGGAATCGTTAACGTATTATAGCTCAATTGTAGTCATTATATATACTTAAATAATTTATTGTCACTACATTTCATAAATATTAAACAATATTTACAATATCTTCAAATCAATGTATTTTCTTGACTCAGTAATTAATTTGGTTCCATATCCTAAGTAAATGCATCTAGTTTCAGGGTGGATTATTTAATTTTCTATCCCTGAACACTGATTCTCTCTTTTAAAGGAATTTTAAAGGGTTTTAGATTTATCATAAAATATTACTTTTAGCTTTGAAGTCTGTTATATATACAGTATGTTTTATGGTAATGATTATGATATGATGACGATTATGATGGTTTAGCATGAACTTGTTAAATATGAGCTAAATTACACAAGTATAAATAATCATAATATGAATACTAAATATAAGAATTAGAGGAAGCATGTTTACATATACAGCTGTACCTGATATTACTGTAAGTTTTGTTCCTTTTCCAAATATTACTTTCTGACTCATGGTAGATACACACAGTTATGCTGCTGCACAAAATCTATTACTAATATCAGTCATAATGGAAGCAGACAACTATTTATGAGGAATTTTGATTTAAAAAAATATAATTCTATGATTTAAAAAAAACAGTAATTTTTTGTTGACTGACAAAGATCATCAATCAGTTGTCGTCTACTCAAGCTTGAAGAATGTGTTGTATTAGTTTTGTCTAATAAAATGTATTATGCATGACTTACTTGTCTTAATGGTCAACTTTGTGCCTGTGCCAAAGATAATCTTAAAACCTCCAGAAGTCACACAATGTAAGAACATGCAACAAAAAGCCTCATCATGGAAGACCGCATAACATGTTGTTGTTCATCGTTCAAGCTAAAGCAAATATTAATTGTTAGATTATATATGTTAAGATATATGATATAACAAAATCTGGAACTTGTGTTTTAATATAGTAATCATCCCAATTAACAGACAGTTCTGGGCTTTATGGCTCAGTTTAGGCACATGGGTCAGTAATGGTCCACGGTTCATTATGTGGGCCAATGAATTAGATCATAACTCATTTGCTATCGGGAATTTTGCATTGTATTGTGAAATGACATTTTTTATAGAGATAAATCTATAAAACTAAGTCTTTGAAATGCATATTCCATTAATTACTGTAGAAAACTTACCTGTCGTAACAGTTAGTTTGGTTCCAGAGGCAAAATACATTTTATAGTTTCCTGTCCCAGTCACACACTGTTTTGTCCCTGATCAAAAAACTGAAATATAATCTAATAGATCTGTTCTGTTGGTAATGCAAAGAATAACTGAAGATTAATCCACCAGTCACATAGTATATAAATAAATAAAATGAATCACACTGATTATATTAAAACATTTACTATATGCCTGTAAACTATGAAACAGTGTTGTCAATCAATCTGTTAATTTTCTAATACAATAATCATAGTGACTTTTACAAATTACTGTCAGTTATTAGCAACTGTTTCAGGTGTTGCAAGCTACTTTTAAATCTTTCCCAGTATCTGTAATGTAGTCATGTAATCTGATTAACTGCCGTAATTATGACTTTCTTCAAATTTAGCAATACACTTTACACTTTGTTTACAAATTAACCTTTTGTATTTTATATACACCTATTTTATGTTGACCTGTTAACACGAAACGTCTTTGAATCATACAAGTAAAATATTTCGTATATTGTTTAGTTAAATTTAGTTTTATTATATTTGACAGCATGCTAACCCTAAGAAGTTATTATTATGGCATCCCACCAGTTAACACTAAATTTGAAGACTGCCCTTCCAAAATGACTATAATAGCATGACTATATTTGATTATGAGTGAAAACTAAAATATTATGAGCTGGAATTTACAAAAGTCCTCCACAAATCTAGGAAATAGAGGAAGCAGGTTTATATAAAGTAAGAAAAAGTAAACTGCACCTGATATTATCGTAAGTTTTGTTCCTTTTCCAAATATAACTTTCTGTCCTGAGAAAGTCACACACAGTTACACAGCTGCACAAAATACTTGCTTACTACTAATGAGTCATATAGGCCTTAGTGAAAGAATACAACTATTTTATGTAAAGTTTTGATTGAGAAAGTAAATACTTCTTGAAACAATTTTATGAAGATAAAAAAACCTGGGGTTTTTTCAACCTGGCAAAAAGGGCCATCAATCACTTGAGGTAAGATCAAGCAATATAATAGTTTAAACAGTGTATTATACATGACTTACCTGTGTTAACTATCAACTTTGTGCCTCTGCCAAAGACAATCTTATTAAGACTTCCAGACACACAATGTAAGAACATACAACAAAAAGCTTCAGTACTAAAGGAAGCTTTACTCTTTGTTATTTCACTAACCTATACATGATAATACTTACTATGTTTGTTGTTTGATTTATTTAACATCATAATGGCACCAGTGGTTTTATCAATACTAGTCAGACACACTCATCACTAGGGCAATTTAGAGCAACCAGTTAACCTAACGCATACTGCATATACATGTCTCAGCAGTTAGTTGTCCCAGAAAAAATTTAGATTTTAAAGTTTTGACTGCCAATTACACAGTTTCCTCCCTCATTAATCACTCAAAATATATTGTAATAGATTTGTGTTGGTAATATAATCATGCAAATGTTCAACCACACCAAATCACACAAATGAAGTTAACTTTCTTGTGTTTATGATCATTCAGACTGCCTCAGACCAAACAACTAACTACCTAGTTCATACAAATCATCTTCTAGCATGAGAAGGTACATGCCAAATTCCTTGAAAAAATATCTATTTATGCTGACCTGTTCACATCTAACAACTTAGAAGCACACAAGTAAAATGCTGTTAATTATTCAGTTATAATTTATAACTAATATAATAATTGACAATGACTTAACTCCTAGTTACTACTGAGTAATAGATGAGTACTTAGCAGGTAATCACTAACCACACTGTGAACTGGCATTTTACTTAACAAATTGCTTAATTTATGACAGATATGTTGCTATGTTGTTTCTTCTGTGTATGGCTAAACTTGTAAGTTCATTAATAGTCTAATAAACAACAAATAAGTTGTTATGCAATCAAAATGTAAAATATCAATTCACAGAATGCATAGCAATTAACTGCAAGGTTTATATCTGTTATGTAATAGAAACTAATAGTGAAGTAATTGTCAGCTAATATATTCACTATGAGTAATTACCAGTTTAACAAACCAGCTTTAAAAAGCTGTGTTGGAAGATTTACCTGTGACAACACATTGAGCAATGAACATAAACATGATCTGAACTTTTTACATGCTCCATGATCAATATTACATGTTCAATGACAAATGTTAATTAGATTTGTTGATTAGAAGTGTGACTTAGTTATTATAAGTAACTTACTTGTCTCAACTGTTAACATCATGCCTGTCCCAAAGATAATTTTGTTAATTCCAGCTCCAGTAGTCACACATTGTGGGATCAGGCAACAAAAACACTTCTCTGTAGTTTTGTTATATTTGACTGCACGCTAACTCTAAGAAGTTATTATTATGACATTCCACCTGTTAATTACAACAAAATTGGAAGCCTGGCCTTCCAAAATGACTATAATAGTATGATGATTATTATGATTTTTGTGAAAACTAGTTCATTATGAGCTGGAAATTACAAAAGTCATCCACAAATCTAGGAAATAGAGGAAGCAGGTTTATATGAAGTAAGAAAAAATCAACTGCACCTGGTATTATTGTAAGTTTTGTTCCTTTTCCAAATATAACTTTCTGTCCTGAGAGAGTCACACACAGTAATACAGCTGCACAAAATACTTGCTTACTACTAAAATGGGTCATATAGGCCTTCGTGAAAGAATACAACTATTTAATGTAAAGTTTATTTCACTAACTTATACATTAACGTTAATACGTACTACGTTCATTTGTTTATTTATTTAACATCATAATGGCACCAGTGATTTTATCAATACTAGTCAGACACACACTAGGGGCAATTTAGAGCAACAAAGTAGATTTTAAAGTTTTGATTGCCAGTTACACAATTTCCTCCCTCATTAATTAGTCAAAATATATTGTAATAGATTTATGTTGGTAATACAAATGATATCTATAGATTAACACACCAACACCACCAACACATTATATTAATAACTAAAATATATCTTGCTGATAAAACACACTCAATAATGTACTATATGCAAATATCCTGTCAATGTGATGGCTTTACCAAAGAAAAAGCTCCAGTAATCACAAAATTTAAACTTATCAACAAGCAGCCTGTACCAACATAGTTCACACATTATAATAACAATTTAAAAGTTACTTCATAATTTAATTTATATTTGTCTCACGCATCTATTCTAAGCAAAATAATTATGAATAATTGTGATACCTGCCAATAAAACAAGAATCAATTTGAAATCCTACCTGATATTATTGTGAGTTTTACTCCTTTCCCAAATATTATTTTCCTTACTCCGGTGTCAGTCACACATAGTTATATAGCCATACAAAATCATGCACTACCTGAAATTATTGTAAGGGTCACTATTCTTTCCCAAATTTTACATTAACAGCTAGATTATAGAATCTTGACCTTTGCACTGTAATAAAGAGCAGTAAATATAAATATAAATATTTTTTACACCAATTGTAGTAATATGTTCGCTTGTGTCAAAGGCTATAGAGGATCATAATTTCCTGTTCACTTTAGTCACAAAAATGTTATTTGCTCATCAGTGCTTAACAATTAGTGCGAAGTACAAACAGTTTTGTGCAAACATAATTTGTCAATCAGTCACTTTTTCTGTCCATGAGAACTGATACCCTCTTTTAATGGGATATTGTGGACTTTCATGAATTTTACTCTAAAACATTAAGGTAATTACCATACATTTTAATATACCATCACATAGCATATTTATAGTATCATATGTCACTTGTGTCACCAGTTGTACCGTAAGTTCTTTATATGCAGAGTAAATTTTTATGTTTTAGTGTGAAATAGTTGAATATGAGCTAAAACTAATTAAAACATGCACCAAATCTAGGAATTAAAAGGAAAGTTTTTCACATAAAAACAAATTGTTCCAGAGCTAAAATTAGATAAATCTTCCAACAGCTTGTTTAAATAAAGCAACAATAGGTCAGCTGTACCTGATATTACTGTAAGTTTTGTTCCTCTTCCAAATATTATTTTCTGTGCATTAGTCACACAGAGTTAAACAGCTGCACAAATACTTGCTTACCAATCATTTGAGCAATAACTATTTTTATCAATAAAATAGCTACTTTTTGGATACAATGTTAAGATTTATTTTTTCAGTCTAACAAAGAGGACTATCACATTTCTATCACATAAACCAATTAAAAATTGTTTCATTTAGTATTCTCTACTAAAATGTATTATCGATGACTTATCTCTCTCAATTATTAACTTTGTGCCTGTGGTCCTTGCATCAGTATCTGAAATATAATTAGTTCTTCAAATACAAAAGACATTTTTATGAGGATTATATGAAGTTTGTTTGAATGCAAACTAGTTGAGTACCAGCTAAAATATGATAAATAAGGCAACTAGTAATGAAGAGCTAAAGCAAAAAGTCAACTGTACCTGATATTACTGTAAGTTTTGTTCCTTTTCCAAATATCAATTTCTGTCCAGTGTTAGTCACACACAGTTGTAGAGCTGTGCAAAAACGTGCTTAGTAATAATTTGAGTCATAGTGGTATAAACTACTAAAACAATAATGTGTTTTCATTGAGAAAGCACATTGAAACAATTTTAAGTTAGTAAAGAGATTTTTTTAGAGGACCGTCAGTCACTTGGGGTCCAATTAAGCACAAAAAATAGATTACATTTTCTAATAAATGTATCATATATAGTTACTTGTCTTATGATTAACTTTGTGCCTGTGCCAAATATAATCTTATAAAATCCACTTCCAGTCACACAATATAAGGACAAGCAATAAATATCTTCAGCACAAAGGTTAAACCAATAATTAGTTCATTAGTTCATTACACATGTTAATACATACTAGTGTATATAAAAAAATATGTGGTTGTTAGACCATCTTGTCAGAGTATATCATATAATGATAATATCATACACTGTTTTGTGAAAAACAGCTTTATAAAAGCAAACCTGGCTCTATGAAAATAACTATATTTCTTCCTTTGGGATACAATCTTCATCATTAATGGAAGCTATATATACTTGTCTTATCAACTGGCTCCAGAAGCAAAATAGACTCTCCAGTTCAAAGTGCTATAACACACTGTTTCTGATCAACCTGAAATATTTTCCAATAGATATATACAACTTCTTGCCAAATTTGCAAAAACTTATTTGCATGGCAATAAGAGGTATTAATATAACAATATACTATATGATTACTACTAGTATCTGAATATGCATTTCTGTACATGCACGCATACAAGACACTGAAAAGGGTGGAACTTGTAAATATTGCATTTTGTAACATAATAGACCCTGATAATTTGTCCACTGTATAAGAGATATAGTATATATACATACATACTGTATATGAGATATTCTATATATTATCTCATAACTTTATATTTACATCTTATTTTAGTTAATGACAATGTCCCTGATCATGTATCTACTGTATACGATTATTTACTAAGTTCATTATATAAACTGAACAAATACTTATCAATTGTTAGTCTTAAGAGAGTACAAAGGAAATGATTAAACATATGTATCAATATAGCAATTTAGTAAATACTAAATATATTAATATAGTAAATATTAAATATTGCTGAAAAGTAAAGTAAGTTCTACCTTCACTGCTCTATAAAAAGGAATGTATGTTGTTTATATAAATTATAAGTGGCTCAAATATCTAGTTTTATATATTTTCTCATCAAGCATTCAGTAATTGCAAGACAAATTTAGCTACCAATATGAAAGGTGGTGTATGTTTTACCTGAATTTACTATAAGTTGCATGGCATTTCCAAATATCACTTTGTATCCTGCACCTGATGTCACACAGTTTTATCTGGCTTGACAATATGTAAGTACATATCTGTGCCTTCAAATTAGCTGAGCATAAGTTTAAATGATCATACTTAAATAATTTTAAGTGATCAGATCAATTCAAATTAATGTAAAGAGAGAGCAATAATGTATATTTGAATATATATTTAAGTTCACTTCAAATTTACAGTACACATACGTTCTTATAAAGCATTGTCATGCAGTTACAAAGTACTTCAGACCTTTGTCTTGACCTTCAGACAAAGACTGGAATGAACTGAAGAATAAAATATTATACTCACTGGATAAAACAATCAATTTTGTGCCTGATCCAAAGATTAACTTCCCATACCCCACTCCATCATTCACACAGTGTGGAACTACATAACACAAACCCTACCAGTAATTACCCAAGTTGAAAGTACATATTTCTATTTCTATACGATATTAAGTGCATTAAGTAATATAGATTTATATAAAAAAAATCTTTTCATCACTATTTTTGCACTTTCATATCATATTAGATTTGTAAAGTATCATATACTGAACTGAACCAGCCTTTTTGTGCCTTTTGTGTCAAAGTTAATTTCTCTTCAAAACGACTAGAAACACACTGTTATGGTGGGAAATATACTTTATGCATTCTGTAGCCAACAAACAAGGTGAAGCATCTACAGCGAACCATGTAGAACACTTTACCATGTAGAATAGAAGCTCTTACAATATACCTCCAACATTAACAGTATCCAATATATGATTACTATCTATATAGTGTATATATAGTCATATGATAAAATATTATGTATATGTTTACTTTAAATATGTCATTGAATGCTCTACAAAAATCACCTGGTTTACAATCCATTATGTAAATCATCAAATTGTCTTGAACAATTAAACCTAAGTGATTGTTTATCCATATCTGAAAAACAAAAGGCATTTTCATCATGTTTTAGTATGAGAAAGTGTTTTTTCTGCTTTCTTTCTTTGATTTTTTTTATTGTTGCTTCAAATATTGAAAAAATTAACTTGTACCTGAGATTGCTGTAAGTTTTGTTCCTTTTCCAAATATTATTTTCTGGGCTGAGTTAGTCACACACAGTTATACAGCAGCACAAAAACTTGCTTATTACTGATACAAGCTATAATGAAGTATTGATTGAAAAAAAAATATGGCAGTATGCAAATAAGCCAAAATATATATGTTATATCTAATATGATGTATATGTCATAATATTCTTTTGAAGGTATTGTGAATGTACTTATTAGTTTCAACTATTGGGATAATTTCACACATACTGCCAGGCCAATGAACCACGCCCGCTCCAACTTTCTAATAATTTTCACCTGTTACCTATCTTTCAGTCCTTTCCCTTCTCCTTTTTATACCCTCTTGCTCCCTTGTCTCGTCGCCAAGTCACTTGGTCTCTACCTCGTTTGTAAGGTCTAGGATCACACGTTTCTTACCTGGCTTTGACTCATCTTTGTCCCTCACTTCACCTCTCGTCTCTCCCTTTCGGCTCTGATATTCTTCGCCTCTCCCATTTCCCGACCTTGGACCATTCCTTTACTACGAGTTTGCCTGTCGCTTCTAATAAACGCCGCTTGAGTTTGTTTCTCCTTCCCCTAAGCTCCCGTTACAGTTAATTCCAGAGCCAAAATATAGCTTGTTAAATCCAGCACTGGTCCCACACTGTACTGTCCCTGAGCCATCACTTCCCATTACTGTTAAATTGTAAAATTCAATTTAACTTATTTTCAATATCTTATTTAGAATGCAAATACAGAACTTGTCATACATGAGTAGTTAATTTTACATTCAAGTATATTAGTTTAGCAGTATATTGCACTGAAATCTCAATTATTCCAATTACAATCTCAATAATGAGTTCCGTTTGATTTAAAAAAATAAAAAAGTCAGATTTTTAAGTATTTAGTATTGCGAACTTAGCCTTAACTTTTGAATCAAAATTCAATTAAATTTCAGTTATGGTTACACCACAGAGAACTGACTTAAACCAATTAGTAAATAGAGGAATATAATATTTGCAAAAATAACTTCCTTCTTTGCAACAGTGTATTCTAAATACTATCGAATACTAAAAAATAATGTTTATCTACACTTATATAAAAAAGAATGTATGTTGTTTATATAGTTCATAAGCTATTCAAATATCTAGGGGTTTATCTATGTTTCTGATAAATCATACAGTTATTGCAAGATAAATTAAGACACAAATATGAATGATGATTCACGTTTACCTGAATTTACTGTAAGTTGCATCTCTTTTCCAAAGGTCATTTTATAACCACTTTTTTGTCACTTTACTCCTAGGAGACTTTAAGCCTCTGATTTTCTGACTTGCAATTAATCCTGTATTTTAGAGTTTGTTGTGTAAACAAAAAGTAAGCAATAATGTACAGTATATTTGAATGTATAGTCTAAAATGTTTCTGAATATTATATACTTGCACTGTAATACTTCAAGAAGAAAGTGATATCAAATATATTTTTAAAAATATTTAAGAAATCTATGGAATCATTATACTCACTAGTTTCAACAATCAGTTTTGTGCCTGATCCAAAGATTAACTTATTTCCCCCTCCAGCATTCACACATTGTGGAACTGCATAACATAAACTCTACAAGTGATCAGCAAAACAACTAATCTAAATAGTCTGTTTTTGGGGGTATGATGTTTTTAACTTTTAAGTATACTATATTTTAAGCATAATACACAAATATGTTGTGTATGTCTGCAGTCCAGCAGAAGTTAAGCTGGTTTCTTGGATTCACACAATACAAAATATATTGAAAAATTCAAATAGAAATTAAATTATTTAGCTTTTCTTCAAACCTGAAAGGGGTAACAAAGTTATAACACAAATAATGTATGGTGTTTTAGTACAAACTATTTGAATACAAGCTAAAACTATCAGGTAATATTTCAATGTTTGTTTCTTTTCCAAATACTACTTTGTCTGAATTAGTCACATACAGTTATACAGCTGCACTGTAAAAAATAATAATAATAAAAAATAAAAATACATATTACATGAATATATGAGGCAAATATGAGGCATATAACTATGTAATGTGAGGTTTTATGTGAGGTGGAGATACACTATTTGAAACAGTTCCATGAATATAGAAAGAAAAGAGGAACACGAATCACATAGAAGAGCAATAGAGAAGTACAATAAAAGAATTATTCAAAGCTTACCTGGATTAATTATTAACTTTGTGCCTGTGCCAAAGATGATTTTATAAGCACCACTTCCAGTAGTCACACAGTGTAACAACATGCAACAAAAATCTTCATCACAAAAGCTCACCTAAAGCATTTGTTGTTTCAGGTACATGCTAAGCCATGTTTTAATTGACTTATCTTAATACATACTGTGTAGCAAAATTCATGTTCTTAGTATCTAGTAAGAGTGCATAATATAGCACTGTACTGTTAAATATTATTTTATATAAAGAAAATCCAGTAAATGCAATTACGTATTTGAAATGCACATTTGCAGATTACTGATTAAAACACATGTTTTTGTTACCGAGGCAAAGTTTTTCTAGAGAAGCATCTCATTTTATATTTATTTACAACCCCAAATCAGAAAAAAAGTTGGGGCAATATGGAAAATGCAAATAAAAAATAATGCATAAGTCTTTACATGTACTTTGACTCATTGTAGACAATAAGAATCTCTCTTGACTCATTTGACTTTCATTGTAGACAGTATGAATCAAAGCTATTTCATGTTCATAATAAACATCCATTCCTGAATTTCAGGCCTGCAACACATTCCAAAAAAAGTTGGGACAGGGGCAATTTAGGGCTAGTAATGGCATTAAAAAAACTAAATTGTGATGTGATTTCAAACAAGTGATATCAACAGGTGATTGTAATAATGATTTGGTACAAACAAGCCAAATAAAAAAAAGTTAAAGTGAAAATCCCATCCAATCTTTCTTTGTGGAACATTGCCTTTAAACATTCAATAATTTTCTCACACATTTGTTGACAAACTAGAGACCCTCTATCTATCTTTGCCCCTCACTGACTCAGAGTTTCTTTTATACTGCTTTTGTACCAAATCATGATTACAATCACCTGTTGAAATCAGCTGTTTCATCACAATTACATTATCATTAAGTTTTATTTTAACCTTGTTACTAGCCCTAAATTGCACTGTCTCAATTTGTTTTGTAATATGTTTCAGGTTTATTAACAAAGGAAATGTGGTTGACCAGAAAAAACATGAAATATCTGCAATTAAATAATAAGTCAAAGTAAATTTCCACTTTTTCTGATTTGGGATTATAGTCTATAACAATAACACTGAATCAGAAACAATTGCTTAACGGATTTCACTCACACAATATGCAAAATTGAATTATCATAAATAACCTACTCATGTATTCTCTTAAGCCTTGACAGAATTGTATTAGCTAAACAATTAAAGCTTGTACTGACAAAATATCTGAGGTGAAGTATTCTGAACAAAAATAAAGATGTGTGTAATTAATTATTCTTACCATTGTAGCACAACTTACTTAATGTAACAACTAGTTTTGTTGCCGAGCCAAAGTAGACTTTCTGGCTTCCAGAGTAAGCCACACACTGTTCTGTTCCAGCTCAATAACTCCCTGTTATTCTAGCCATGTGTTATTGAAATATTTATTATTACATTTTATGCATTGCATACATTGGACTATACACTATATGTTGTATAGTGTCATTCAAGTGGATACTTTTTCAGTACCCAAATAAGCCAAACAAAATATATTTATCATATTTAATATGAACAACTGTCATAATATACTGTTTATCATATGTATCGTGAACATACTTACTAGCTTCAACAATCAAGTTAATTCCAGAGCCAAAATAAACTTTTGTTCCACTGCCAGTCACACACTATACTGCCCCTGTTCAATAACTTGGTGCTGTTGAATTGTGTTACATGTTCACTTGAATTCCACTTTTCATCAATATTATTCATATAATACAAATATATAACCATTCTGACATAAGTTGATCAACTAAGTCTACTAGTTTAACGGTACAGTCCATTGGTGTCATTAGTTTAAATTGCTGTCTCAATAATGTGTTCTGTTAATAATATGTTCTTTTTAATAATGTAAAAACTAAATATTGCTTATTTAGATTGAAAGCCTAATATTTTAACCAGTAAAGTACTTTAAACCAGACTTAAACCATTTATCAAATAACTACCAATAGCATTTGCAAAATACTCTCAGCAAAACAGTGTGTGTATTACTGTTCATTACCAATAACTCTAATATGAAATACTACTGAAATAAGTAGATTTAACTTACACTGTTGTAAAGAAACTTAATTTTTGTTACTCTTTAACTCACAAGCATTGCATTCAGCAATTCTAAAATAAATGTAGCTACAAATATGAAAGGTAATATAGGGTGTACCTGAATTTACTGTAAGTGGTAATTCTTTCCCAAGTATCACTTTGTATACTCCACCTAAAGTTGCACCTTTTCATATGGCTTGAAAATAATGTATGCCTTCAACTGTGCTGATCAGTTTACAGTTAATAGAACGTGACAACAAAGATGCTTTAAGTATTTTTCTGTGATTTCAATTCAAAGTAAAAAGCCAATTAAAAGGAATGAATTTGTGAAGACTTAAATATTATACTCACTGGAATGAATGATCAGTTTTGTTCCTGATCCAAAGATTAACTGCCCAAACCCCACTCCAGTATTCACACAGTGTGGAACTACATAACACAAACTCTACAGGTGATTACGCAAGAGCAAAATAATTACTTATATTTTTATAGAGTGTGACTATTTTAAGTATGCTATATTCAAAAATATCAATATTGAAATTTCATTTATTAAAAAAAACTAATGTTCACATTCTATTGGATTCATATCGTATCATATATTGTAAACTTAACCTGGATCACATTTTGTGTCTTGCCTCAGTTCTGTTTTGTCAGATGATTAAATATCAAAGGTAATGCACTTGATAACAGAGTCAAAATACAATAATCAAAATACAATTCTGCTTATGCAAAAAGATCACTTGGCTAACCATCTATTATGTAGATTTTGCTTCAGCAATGAATGGCTTTTTACTTTGAATTGAAATCACAGAAAAATACTTAAAGCATCTTTGTTGTCACGTTCTATTAACTGTAAACTGACCAGCACAGTTAAAGCATACATTATTTTCAAGCCATATGAAAAGGTGCAACTTTAGGTGTAGTATACAAAGTGATACTTGGGAAAGCATTACCACTTACAGTAAATTCAGGTAAAACCTATATTACCTTTCATATTTGTAGCTACATTTATTTTAGAATTGCTGAATGCAATGCTTGTGAGTTAAAGAGTAACAAAAGCAACATTTCAAGGAATTTTCGGAAATGTTTTATATATATATATATATATATATATATTATATATATAAACTGTACTACATATTATTGTAAGTTTTGTTCCTATTCCAAATATTACTTTCCATGAGTTAGTCACATACAGATATACTGCTGCACTCTAACTTGGTCATTATTATTAGCAGGCAAAATAAAGGAATACAACTATTTTATATGAAATTGATGGAGAAAATCATTGCATGAAAATACATAGCTGCCAATGAGGAACATCAATAATTTGGGTCTACTCAAGCATTACACCTATTAAAATGAGTTTTTTAAATCTGTGTTGTCTTACTTACCTGGCTCAATTATTAACTTTGTGCCTGTGCCAAAAATTATTTTATAAAGTCCACTTCCAGCAGTCACACAATGTAAGAACATGCAACAAAAAGCCTCACCACAAAAGGACACATCATGTTTTGTGAACAAGCTAAGTTAATAATGATTTAATTATTTCATATATATATATTTATATACACACTATTATATATATATATATATATATATATATATATATATATATATATATATATATATATATAGTTAATTATGTTAATATAACAAAATATGTCTTCTATTAGTTCTATATGATGATGATATCTTATTGTATTCTATAAGGGCAAGCCTGCATGAGTGAGAAATATAATCTTTGAAATACATTCTCCTTAAAAACTGTGGGAAAAACTTACTTGTCTTAACAGTTAGTGTGATTCCAGAGGCAAAGTAGATTCTATCATTTCCAGTGTTAGTCACACACTGTTTTGTTTCTGTTCAATAACTCAAAATATTTTCCTATGGACATATGCAATTTTATATATTTTTAAACAATATGTTTATAGAAGAAATTTAAGTTGCATCTGTACAATTACAATAATTACAATTAAATTAGATTAATAACACTGTCTTCTGCATATCTATATCTGTAAATCTGAGAGATTTATAGCCTATTATTATATTAGCTTAATACTGTATATACATTTCTGTACATGAGAAAATATGGATATCTAACAGCTTCTATTCCAAGTTTCCATTTTATCAAAACACATGGTCACTTTTCACTGTAACACAATAACTTTACTCAATAATAACTTGTTGCAGAGTGAAAAGCATTGTCTAATTGATGACATTTACAGCATTTAGCAGACACTTTATAGTGACTTACAGAAATGCTTTTTGGACATTCAACTCATGCTAGCACAAGTAGCCTAATGCCCAGGTTATGTAGGAGTGGATGTAAGTAAAAACAACAAAGGAAGGCAAAAGGAAGGCAACAATAACATGGACAACAATAATAAAATGGACGTTCTAAATATTAAGTCATTGTTTAAATCTATTAAGTTATTTTTTGATATTTCTTTATTTTAATATGTAACTATATAACCAAACTTATAAGCCTGGAATGAATGTGTGAAGAATAAAATATTATACTCACTGGAATTAATAATTAGTTTTGTGCCTGATCCAAAGACTAACTTCCCATATCCCCCTCCAGTATTCACACAGTGCCGAATTGCATAACACAAACTCTAAATTTGCTTGCACAAGGCCAAAATAACCTGCAGATTACTGGGTTTATTTCAGTGTGTTAAATTTTTCACAATCAAATGTTTATTTATTATTATGTAACGTTTCCACTTTCACTTACTACTGAATAAATATAATAATATGAATATTAATAATATAAATATATTAGAATATTAACCACTATATTTGTCCCTTTGCAAAAGTTAGCAGAAACAATTTTATAGTATTTATAGTAAATTTTATAGTAGTTTTATAGTATTTTTTTCTGTATCTTGAGTATCTTGATTAATGGAATAATGGACTGTTTGTCTAAATGGTTAAATATCAAGGCTAATATGTCTGATTCAACAAAAACATATATTGTATATTAATTATGTTCTGTATATTCTATGTCAATTATGCAAAAATGTGTTTATAATTCATAGTATGAATATCCTAAAAATGTGTTATATAAAGGTATAAATCATCAAAAGATATCACCATAGATATCTTGTATAGCATAAATAGACTATAAGCTCCATGACTAACACAGACTTGTCCCTGATACATCAGTCATTTAACACCAAAGCAGAAATATCATTTTCACTGAACAGTTTAAGTAAAATATAGACTATGTAAAAACTTAATGAATTAGTAAACATTTATTTCATTCTTATATGAAAACCTAAATAGTATTTTTGATCTAGGTATAAGTAAATTGTACTGCTATGACATATCTTTTGATATTCTAAATTTATGCTATTTATTTGTATTTAAAATGCTTTTTTAAATGTTAATACTGAAGTAGACTGCAAATGATTATAAATGTAACACTGTGACTGCAGATCCAACTTCAACAACAACTGTATTCCAAAAAGTTGATTTTTTCAACATTAATATTAATATAAACATCTACTTACTTGAACCTATAGTAAGCTTTATTCCTTGAGCAAAGATAAGTTTAGTCCTAGAGGCATCCACACAGTACAATGTGTAAGTTCATTAACTTTCTCCTGATGGTTATGTGCACTCTATGCTTTTTTTTTTTTCAATTATTAGGACATATTCAAAATTCTCAAAGTTTTAAGTGCTAAGTTGTTAAAATTTAGCAAGAATCATTTTGGTTTTTTTTATTTATATTTTTTTATATTTATATTGTTATATAAATATTGTTTTTAAAATGTCATGGCAATCTTCTACCAACAATACGTGCTGTAAGAGTACATTATCAAAACATTCTTGGAGCAAATTTTGTTAACGGTCAATAGATTTAACAGATCTGTGTTTTATACAATATGAACAACTGAAATAGGCTATGAATGATTGTCAAATGCAATTCACTTACTGATTTCTATAAGCAGTGTGATCCCTTTCCCAAAAATAAGCTTGTCAACACCCAGAGTCACACAAAGAGATATATCCCAGCAAATACTTCAGTTCAGTGTTGTAAGAATAAATTTGCAAACAACAGTATCCTTAGAATTTAATGAAATCAAAACATTTTTTCATAGTAAATGATTAAATGCAAGCTTTTTGCAAATCAATGCAGTCTATTCCATAGGAAGCTACTGGTACCTCAGTAGAATCAAGGCCCCCTGGAATCATCCCCACTTTTAACCCTTTTTTTTCGCCATACTGCTTGTTATTGCATTTTCAATTACAGTCACATTTATATCAACAAAAAGTTATGAGACTAACTTATGAATATTTTAATGAAACCTAACTTACTTGTATGGATAAAAAGTTTGATTCCTTGCCCAAAAAGCAGTTTTCCAACACCATCATTCACACAGTATAAAACAGCCATTCATTAACCTATAATGCCAAATGTTTTTTTTTTTCTTTTTCCATATACATTATATGGGACTGTGGTAGCCTAGCGGTTAAGGTACTGGACTCTGGACCAGAAGGTCTAGGGACCAGGACCAGAAGGTCCAGAACCCTGGTTCAGAAGGTCCAGGGTTCAAATCCCATCTCTGCCAAGCTGCCACTGTTGGTTCCTTGAGCAAGGGCCTTAACCCACAATTGCTTGGATTGTATGGTTGTATCAATTGTAAGTTGCCCTGGATAAGGGCGGCTGTTAAATACTGTAATTGTACATTATTACTGGACACCTATTATTCCTCTATTTCTACTAGAGACCTTATATTTAAAATAAGAATTAAATTCCATCATTAAACTTTTATAGATTCTGACTTAATAACTAGACTTACTAGTATTACGTCTTTTGCAAGTAGCTACACAACATGATAAATTCATATAATCAATCATAATAGTTGTTGTTTTCAAAACAATGATGCATTCACTTGCCTACATTTTGATCACATGATACAGTTTTAATCAATCAATTACTGTTTAAGATGTTTCTGTGTGAATAAAACCTTGAATGAAATTTATGGGAAGATGTTTCATTATTTTAAGTAGTTACTATTGATTGTTGAGAGAACATCACTTCCCTGATTATTGATGTAAACTAGGTTGAGTTTTAGCTTTAGAAAACTGTCAATGAATTCTATGGAAGCATACTACATTTATAAAACTATCTAACAAACATATCTGAAATGCTTACAAAAAAGAAAGAACTACATACTTATCACTGCAGCAGCACTGTTAAATCATATGTGACAGTATTTTTTAGTTTTTAGTTTTTTGTATTTTGTTTTATTTTATTTAACATTCAGTTGTAACCACTTTAACCATTCAAACATAGTAATATGTCCAAATGAAACTTAACTTACTTGCATGGGTGAAAAGTTTAATTCCATGTCCAAAAATCAGTTTTCCAACTCCGGTATTCACACAGTATAAAATACCTATCCATTAACATGAGTGTCAAACACAAAACCACCAGTACCGAAATCTTTACCAAAATATTTTCAAATACATGGCTAATGAATACTTATTGATCACTTGCTATTCTAGACATTTTCACATAAAATAACAATTTGGTTACAATTTTAAAACGTACTATAGCATTCTTATATGATTCAAGTTTAGTTCCAAAAGGAATCTTGATGTTCACTCTAGCCACACAACACTAAATGAGTGTTGAAAGAGAAAACTATTATGTAAAGTTTGTATCAGTAAATTTGATTCTTATTCTTGTATTTATTTTAGGTTTTATCTCCTTAATTCCTGATCAGAGTCATTCCGCCTCTGGTGCCTATCCCTGGAGAGCACAAACTATGTGTGTAAGGATGCCCAGGGACGCCAGTCCATCATAGTTTTTATATTGTTATTATTATTTTTATAATATAAGAAGAGTAAGAAATTTAGCATGACCTTAACCATGAATAATGTGTTTTGTATTTAAACATAGTATCAATGTGCTTAGGATTTGGCCATTCGACTTTCAAATACTTATGTGCATATGATAAATCTATCATGAATCATGTATTACTAAATACTAGGTTTCTAATTTAACAGTGTTAAATGTAATCCTATTGACCCATTCTGTCTTGAGTTACAAACCTTTACTAATCTTTTACAGAGCAGTTGTTTTAAAGCACCCCAAGATATTTTGACATTAACTATAAATCTTACATTAATGCAGTTTGTTGTTGTTGTTGCTGTCAAGTGTTAATGGTCTATTAATGTTAAGTTTAACATTTTTAAGTTTATATTTATAATGAAACTTAACTTACGTGCTAGGATGAAGACTTTGATTCCTTGACCAAAAGTCAGTTTTCCAGCATTATTCACACAGTATAACAGACCCATTCATTAACGTGTGTCTCCAGCACAAAAGCACCAGTGTCAAATGTTTTAAAAATCTTTTCATGTACATGGTTAGTGAACTCTTATTATTCATCCATTCATACTTGACATTTGTATTGAAAATAAGAATCCAATTTCACTGTCAAACTTTACTAAACATTATGAAAGGCAAAACTCTGTAATTCCACAGTAACTTTAGTTCCACTTCCAATAATATTGTTATTTTCTCTATCCACACAAAACTAAATGGCATAACAGAAATGATCCAACCAGTTCTTATCATGGTGTGTTAGGATAGACAATAGCCTATATAAAGTCTCCATCCATGAATGTTATTCCTATTCTTATGATATGAATTGAAAGGAAAATAAACCAAGCATTAGTATTTATGTGTTTGTCATTAGAGTGGTGAGAGTTTTAAAGAGTTAAAGAGTTTAAAATATTTCAGCTTATCTAGTATTCTTGCAGATGTTTAACATGTTTAAGCCAGAAAATATGAGTCATGCAACTGTACTTGGCATTTAAAATTCAGTTTTATATTCTACTAGTCTCATCTTTTACATGCTATATATATTTAGATTCAGTTTTAACATTGCACCATAAGAAACATGATGTTTATTGAAACTTATTTTACTTCCATGGATGAAAAGTGTGGTCCATTGACCACTGCCAAATCTTTTTATATGCACATTTGATGAACACTTACAAGCCTTCTATTTATAGCGAACCTCTTCTATTGTAAAAATATTCGAATTCCTTTCCCAAACCTTACTACAAATTCTGACAAGCAAACTTACTTGATTCTATATCAAGTTTGGTTCCACTTCCAAAAAGAATCTTGTAGGTTCCTTCAGACACACAATGATAAATGGCATATCAAAAATGACTAAATTTCTTTTTTTACATAATGGTGAGATTAGAGATTTCATAACAGATTTCATAAGTGTATTTAATCCCTTTTAGTTAATGGATTCATTTGTAACCACTTAAATATGTGACATTTTGACTAACCACCAAGGCAACTGGTGTTCATTGTGATCATTATTTTAGTTTGTATTTCTTATTTTTATGCGTTATAAGTAATGCCATCTAATTTCAGTATATTATATTACCATATTATAATTAATATGCATTATATCTAGAGATGCACCAATTGCAATTTTCTTGGTTGGTTTCTGCTTTTTTTTTCAGTCAAAGAATTATAAATGAGAGCATACACATCAGTTTTGTAAAAAAAAAATTAATGGAAACTTCTACCATTAAAAAAAAAAGATAGAATCAGCTGCTTGCTTGTGTCTGGCTCTGCACTCTCAGTAGAGTTAGCTTTAGCTTTGTCAAATTCCACATATTCAGCAAGGTGATGCTGTTTTAAATGTCTTATTATCGTTCTGAGTGTTTTTGGAGTTCTTCCTCCGCAGCTTACTTTTGTCATGTATACTGCAAACAGCACTCATTTACTGTGAAGAACTAGAATGCTTAAGACTTGGCTGTAACCTATGGCTGTAAACTATAAATAACACTATATCACTGCTCCCTTACTAATACTGCGCTATAGGAACAGACTCTTTAGTCCACTTCATAGTAGCATTGGACTACAACTGAAATCTAACACGTCCTCGCCATCAGTGTGTAATAGCACCGATCTGTCTCATAAACAAACACACAGTTTAAAACTGGAACTGTGTTTAAAGCAGAATGTAATTGTGAATAGAGAAAGCAGTGTGATTTGCATGTGTGGCTGTGTCTGTGTATATCATATAATACCATAATACATATACATGTGTGTGTGTGTGTGTGTGTGTGTTGTTTAATGAAACTTAACTTACTTGCATGGACGAAAAGTTTCATTCCTTGACCAAAAGTAAGTTTTCCAACATTACCAGTATTCACACAGTATAAAACACCCTTACATGAACATGTCTTGAACACAAAACCTTAAGTGCCAAAGGTTTTCAGTAATAATAAAATAGGTTTTTAATGAACTCATGCTATTCCTCTGTTCATACCAGACTTTTTGTAAACTTTACTACATATCTAAGAAACAAACTTACGTGATTCTACAGCAAGGTTAGTTCCACTTCCAAAAATAATCTTGTTGTTTCCTCTCTCCACACAATGCTAAATGCCATAACAAAAACTGAGATTTGTCCTGGTATTTGGTCTTTCAATGTTTAAAGATTTTGTACACATTATAAATTTGTCATGAATGTTAGAATTGAAGGTTTGGCTCGCCTGGTCTAGAAAAATATCATCTTGAAAGAAGTCTTGAAACTATATTAATTTATAATTTATACTAATATAATAATTTTAAATTAATTTATTTTAGATAGATAGATAGATAGATAGATAGATAGATAGATAGATAGATAGTTAGATATTTGGCTTATTTAATGCATACTTACTTGCATTGATGAAAAGTTCAATATTTTGACCAAAAATCAGTTTTCCGAGAGTACCAGTAGTCACACAGTATAATACACCCATTCGTTAACATGAGTTTCCACCACAACATGAAAAGTTCCACATAGGTTGGTGGATCAGATTGAATCTGACTAAAATATACGTACTTTACTATAAATGCTGAGGTAGAATCCATATTGCAGGGCACCTATAAGCAATTTCATCATGTGAAATATGAATAAAACTATAATACTCACATTGTGTAATGCCAAAGCCCTATACAGACATGAATTATGTTACAAAAAGATTTAAAACTTACTAGATTCCACAGTCAGCCCAGTTCCTTTACCAAATATAATCTTGTTTACCCCACCAGTAGTCACACTGAGGTAAACCTCTTACCAAATACTAAGCTCTAAAAAGACCATCCACATTCAATTGTTGATAATCCCTAAATCATTTCACGAGTTTATTTTCTCATATTGATTGATAATATTTTCTAAAAAAAACAAAACTAGCATTTACATTTAAGTTTCTATCATGCATTTAGAGATATATTAAACCTATATTACACATATGCATTTCATTGATCTTTTCTGTATTATGTTAAAGATTTATTGGGAGTCTATTAAAGTTATTATAGTGTAACGTGTCAAAGTAGGTAATAAATTAAGTAAAATAATCTTCACCTGTTTTAAACAGAGTTCATTTGTACAAAATAAACCAGGCCTTGCAAGTACAGTATTTACACAATATATCCATCAGAAAGATTTACATTTATTTATGATGAAGATATTTCTTATTAGACACATATATTTAATATTTAGGTCTACTAAAATCCTTTTAATGGTTGCTACAGTGGATCTCAATATGTCCCTATGACAATATTATATTATTTGTTATAGTATTTTTAATGTAATGTATTTTAATTTAAAGCATAAATAATATCCATTGTCAATTTAATACTCCTAATCTTAAAAAATTAATCTGCCAATCCAGTCTTCATACAGAGGTTTATCCCAAATCAAAAATCAGATGATTAATAAGTAGTGATAAATTTAATACACCAAAATCTACTGATTTTGTTCTTTTTTCCTAGTTTATATTACATTACTGGTTACAATGTCATCTTTGAATCTTATTATGTATGAAATCGTAGCAGTAATAAGCAATAATCTACACAAAATGTACATACTTGCCTAGATAAATGTCTAGTTCCATAGACAAATATCAGTGTTCTATCACCAGTTGTCACATAATAGGCCTATAACAAGTCTGTTTGTTGATCTATAGTTACAGATTCTTCAAGAAAGCCAATAGTTATTTCTTTAAAAACAAAACATAACATATGCTTTATTTTTCTCAGCAGGTACAATGGTGCCTTCAGTTCATGTTATATCATGTACCAATATCTTTAAAATAAAGGTAAACCAAATGCTGTTTAGAAAATCAATCTGCTATTCATGCCATTAGAAGTAATGCACCATGTCCCTAACATTTTCTGAAGTTATGAACAAAATTCTTAAAATAACTATACAATGTGCAATATACTTCATGAATGTCATTGACTTTTGATGTTTTTGTTATTATCCATGTGTTTTTGTGTACATATTGGCTAAATGGAAACTATGATGAGGTTAATTCAATATATGGCAACATTTCAAATAAATTTTAGAATAAAAAGCAATACAAATCACAATCCCATAAAAATACATGTGTAAGTAAATATTCTCACCAGACTGAACAACCAGATTTGTTCCAACCCCAAAGAAAATCTTGTTACCCAAGCCAGATGACCACAGCCTCAAACTCCAATACATAAACCTTTACCTAAGCTTGAAAAGATGAAAACAAGCAAATCAAGATGGTTTCAATAGTAAAATATAAGAAAAATCTTATTTACCTTATCGTGATGTTTTGCCAGCAATTTCTATTGAAGTTGTCATACAATACCAAATAAATTAACAATGACAGTATCATGTTTTATCTTATCAGTATTATAGAAGGAAAATTTTATTTTAAGTTTTATTGAAAACTTTGTGCATGGCTGCCCGAAGGTAGCCTGAACACCCACTGGATAATAGGTAAACAATGCATTAGCGATAGTAGAAAAACAATGCATTAACATTTAATATACACACTGGGAGAAGGTTACCTGAAATATTGTGTTCCTTCTGGTCACTGGATGTCTGTTGGCCTGTGATGTCTTCTGCTTCATATCCTAGATGATACTTAAACAGTTAATTGGTATTTTCAATCATATTCATACAGATAGATAAAACACTGTAAGCCCATTCCGTTAAAGGTATAGCTCTGTCACATTCAAAGATTCAACTGAAACATGGTGACATAGAAAATTTCCTGCAAGCCCTGTTGCCCCAGTTTTTCTGTGTCAATGAACAAACATTCTTCACCATCCACTTGTGCATACAACACTAACATTTAGTTACTATTTTTGGACTGTGTCTGTAGAAATATTTCTGTTTTTATGGGTTGCTCAGAAACCAGTTCACACAAAATTATTGTCACAGCCATAAGAGGGAGCTAAGTGAATTCAAAATCATACTTTCATCAATTCTTTTTTTCTTCTGTGAGAACATTTTATGATTCTAACTACATCCCTGGCATCCAAACAGCCTCTACATACATCAAACACACACCTTCCAAAAAAGAAATAGTTGGAAAAAGTGCGCTCATCTTTTATGTGATTGTTTTTTTGTTTTACAGTATTTAACAGACAGTTTTTTAAAGAGATTTAACAAAGGTAGTAGGTAGTAGGATCCAGGCTTGTACCTGAAAGAGAAAAATGCAAAGAAAAAAAATAGCTGAGGCTGTATAAAGGAGCAAACTTTATAGTTGGGTTTTGATATTTAGCTTGCAATTCAGCACAATATAACAACCATACATATAACAGCAAGCTATAAAGACTGATTTAAAAGTACACAAAATGTTAAGTTAGACCATTCTTTCAATAAGTGCTTTAATATGAGCTCAAGATCAAGCAGGGAGATCCACATCAGCAACATGCATTGCTGTCACTGACACCATCATCATACTTGCTCATGGTGCACATAAGCACGCACACAGCTCGACAGTTTCTGCATGACAAAAAATGGAGAGCATTTTGACGAGATCAATAGCCTACTCTACCACCCATTATAATTTGAACCTCTACATCTGCATGTAGGTGAATGTCTGAAGAACTAAATAAGTTTTCGAACTAGATTTACAAAGTCTGTAGAAACAATCATACCGCAATAAAAGTCAGTTTTGCCTTAAATTCTGAAATCAACAACCATTAAATTTACATTTTTATTTGCACATTTGCCGTACATCATTCAAGCTAGAAAAGTTCTTAAAATTTATTTTTAAAATGTAAAACTAATTAACAGGGTTGTAAAAGTGACCAGCCCCATCATTTACACCCCAAATCAGAAAAAGTTGACAAGTTATGGAAAATGCAAATAGGAAAATATATGCAGTGTTCCTTACATTTCCTTTGACTGTTATTTCTTTGCAGACAGTATGAGCCCAAGATATTTCAGGTTTTTTCTGGTCAACTTAGTTTGTTTATTTCTTAATAAACATCTATTCCTGCATTTCAGGCCTGCAACATATTCCAAAAAAGTTGGGACAGGGACAATTTAGGGCTACTAATAAAGTAAAAAATGTAATCATTATTTGACTTCAAACAGGTGATGTCTACAGGTGATTATAATCATGAATTGGTACAGAAGCAGTATCCATGATATTGATTCATTCCTGATATTGTTCTGTGCCATGTTCTGAGATTTTGGCATTTGCCTAGAGATTTTTTTTTTTTTTTGTTTGGTTGTTTTTTAATAACTCTACTTCTCGGTATCTATAGAACTTCTATGCCTCTTTATTTATTTCATCTTGACCCACTGCTTCTCAGTTCTGCACTATGCTTCAGCCAGCTGTCCTCTCTTCCCAGTTCTGGACTCGCCTCTCATGCACATTCTATGCTCCTATGATCCTGCTTTCTCTTTCACCTCCACTTTCTGTATCTCCACACCCCACCATGGGGTTGCGCCACATACTAACTTCTGCTCTCTGCTCATCTCAGCACCATGCTGGTGTTCCTTCTGTATCTCTTCACATTCTGCAGGACTTCACCCCCCCCCCCCACGATATAAAATACATATAGCTAATAATATATTAATAAAATTATATAATATACATAATATGCCTATACTGTAGTTATTCTTATTCTCTTGAACATCGCACCTTTGAGTGTTCTATTTAGAGTGCCAAAGTCAGAATTTTTTGTTCAAATTTGGGTGCAAAAAAAATTCAACGTACCTTTCGATGTCCAATTGTTCAAGTGAAGGGGTGTTCGAATTCTAAGGTTCCACTGTAAATTTTGGGTTTACGCCCACTTAACAGATAGCCGAGCCTTTTTCAGGAACAATGGAGATTCAGATAACTTTGACTGTATTTATATTTTAAGTTTCTTGCATGCTAGTCACTCATATACTGATTATATATAGCTTAACATTGGTCAAAATGAGTCTATGTAGCAGCTTTTAAAATAATTAACATCACATCATAATAATACATGCAGATATCATTCATTTAAACATTTTCACAGGGACCATTTTAATTTTAGTTCAGACTTGGACTCAGATCCTGATTTGGACTCGCCTTAATTTGGATTCAGTCTTGACTCAACCTTGATCTTGGACTCAGTAATGACTTGGTCTCATCTACTGTATTTGGGTCATGGACTTGTCTTGGACCTGACAAAGGCAGAGTTGTCCACAGTCGTAACCGCTTATTTGCTGAATTATATATAATTTAAAATGTAATTATTTTTATTAAACCCTAATCAAACATTAGATTTTGAATTTGATTCTGCAAAGCTTTGCAAAAATATTTCATAAGTGGGTTTTCAGTGCAGCGGTTGTGATAATATATTTAAAGTTACATATACGGATAGCTACAATATGTTTTGCGAAGTTTTACTGATCAGTGCAAATTTTAGCTCTTCTGGTGAAGTGACATTAGTAGAGCATTCCCACAGCTACCAAATGTTTATCAGTTATACCTCCAACCCCAAATGAAAAAAGTAGTGTTCATTACATTTACTTAGACCTTTATTACATTGTAGACAGTATGAACCTAAAATATTTAATGTTTTGTCTGATGCCTTATTTTGTGTGTATTTCTCGTATCTATTAAAATAGCTGATAGAGTGTGTTTTATATGTGTAAAGTGCCAGATGTGTCTGATAATTAGTGTAAAGTTTATGTTTGCATTGCCTGCATTAGTGATGTCTAACTTACCATCGTGGTGCATGTTAACTGAATGAGTGACTTAAAATTACACAGACAGGTATACAGCCCTTATAAGGGCTGGTAATTTGGTCTGTCCTTCTTCACCGACACTACAACATTTTGTAGTCTAAAGAATATTGTGACCATAACATGAGATGCAAGAAGACAGACATTAGCCTGCTTAGAGGCGAGTAATAGGTCATTAGATCATTGGTTTCAAGGAATTAAAAAGTCTAAATAGTTACATGAAATTATGTGTGTTGTTTGTTTGAAGATAGTGTGCTTACTCAACAACTGTGAATAATTGTGTTTCTGAGAAACAGAGATGTGCAATAGATTGTTATCTGAAATTGAGGTTTACAATCTGTTTTGCACAGCGGAGAGCTGTTAAAACTGTGGTTAACACACCAACTCAAAACATTCCTCTTTCAGCAGGCCATATTTTATTGCTGCATTAATCATAACATAAGAAACATATTGTGAAACTGCCTGTATATATGTGCTGACAGAAGTTATATATGTAAAATAGAAAAATAAAAACAAAGTAATCTTCATGATCACAATTCAAGCAAATACATGTGAATCTGTGCCAACAAATGAAAAAAGAATCTGCATGTTATTTATTTGTTTGTTTGTTTTTTTCTTTTTTAAATAAAACTAAATATCAACAAGAAGATGACAAGATTAAATGCATGTTAGTAGTCTTAAGCAAACTAGAATGTTACAGTCTTCCAACAAATTATTTGTCTAGACAAGAAATGTTTTAATTGTCATCATTACATTTAATGCAACTGCTTTGGCCAAAAGAAGTCTGAGGCCAGTCACGAGTACAGACATCATATTTCCCTTAGGAGTAGCAACATTACCTGCAACAAGAAAGTGTCATATTATAATTATTTTGCACAGCAGTCAAGCATTAATCACTTTATGTTTACTATTAAATACTTACTTGAAGCCTCATGTTCCGTTTGATTATCCTGGTTACTAGAAGTGATGGGTTCTGCTTGTTTTTCACAATCATCTCCGGCGGATGCAGTTGGGCTTACTAAAACAGAAAATTGTTTTCAACTCATTAAGATTTAACCCATCAATGTAATTCATATATTTTTTTAAATAACTTGCATAAACAACAGACACTCACAATTTGTTTTACTGGTCTTTTTGCCTTTCATCTCACACTCTTCGATGTTGCCACTGGCAAATGCAGCATAGTAGTAGGTTTTACTTTTGGACAACTGTGCTTTATCAACATTTTGATTAACATTCACTTCATTGTTTGCCAGTTTCAAAGTCATGTCCCCTTCTTTGGGAAAGAATCCTGCAGCCAGACACATTTCCGGGCCATTGCTGCCATCACCAGGAACTAATATTGATAGAACTGGCAGAGATACAGGGGCATCCTCTAGAGGGAAAAAAAATATAACAGTAATATCTAATGTCTTACAAAGAAAAGAGTCTGAATCAGCAATCAGTCAGGCCATGGATCACGTATTTTAAAATGATTTGGTAGAAAGAACACATCTATGAATATATAACAATGCAGGTACAGTGGTGCTTGAAAGTTTGCGAACCCTTTAGAATTTTCTACTTTTCTGCATAAATATGACCTAAAACATCATCAGATTTTCTCACAAGTCCTAAAAGTAGATAAAGAGAATCCAGTTAAACAAATGAGACAGAAATATTATACTTGGTCATTTATTTATTGAGGAAAATGATCCAATATTACATATTAGTGGATGGCAAAAATATGTGAACCTTTGCTTTCAGTATCTGGTGTGGCCCCCCTGTGCAGCAATAACTGCAACTAAACATTTCCTGTAACTGTTGATCAGTCCTGCACACCGGCTTGGAGGAATTTTAGCCCATTCCTCCATACAAAACAGCTTCAACTCTAGGATGTTGGTGGGTTTACTCACATTAACTGCTCACTTCAGGGCCTTCCACAACATTTCGATTGGATTAGGGTCAGAACTTTGACTTGCCCATTCCAAAACATTACATTTATTCTTCTTCAACCATTTTTTGGTAGAACGACTTGTGTGCTTAGGGTCGATGTCTTGCTGCATGACCCACCTTCTCTTGAGATTCAGTTCATGGACAGATGTCCTGACACTTTCTTTTAGAATTCTCTGGTATAATTCAGAATTCATTGTTCCATCAATAATGACAAGCCATCCTGGCAAAGATGCAGCAAAATAGGCCCAAACCATGATACTACCACCACCATGTTTCGCAGATGGGATAAGGTTCTTATGCTGGAATGCACGGTTTTCTTTTCTCCAAACATATTGCTTTTCTTGTAAACCAAAAAATTCTATTTTGGTCTCATCCGTCCACAAAACATTCTTCCAATAGCCTTCAGGCTTGTCCACGTAGTCTTTAGCAAACTGCAGACGAACAGCAATGTTCTTTTTGGAGAGCAGTGGCTTTCTCCTTGCAACCCTGCCATGCACACCATTGTTGTTTAGTGTTCTGCTGATGGTGGACTCATGAACATTAACATTAGCCAATATGAGAGACACCTTCAGTTGCTTAGAAGTTTCCCTGGGGTCCTTTGTGACCTCGCCAACTATTACACGCCTTGCTTGTGGAGTGATCTTTGTTGGTCGACCACTCCTGGAGAGGGTAGCAATGGTCTTGAATTTCCTCCATTTGTACACAATCTGTCTGACTGTGGATTAGTGTCCAAAAGAGTCCAAACTCTTTAGAGATGGTTTTTTTAACCTTTTCCTGATTGATGAGCATCAACAACTCTTTTTTTGAGCTCCTCAGAAATCTCATTTGTTCGTGCCATGATACACTTCCACAAACATGTGTTGTGATGAACAGACTTTGATAGATCAATGTTCTTTAAATTAAACAGGGTGCCCAATCACACCTGATTGTCATCCCATTGTTTGAAAACACCTGGCTCTATTTCACCTCCAACTTAGCTTCTAATCCTAGAGGTTCACATACTTTTGCCACTCACTAATATGTAATATTGTATCATTTTCCTCAATAAACAAATGACCAAGTATAATTTTTTTGTCATTTGTTTAACTGGGTTCTCTTTATCTTCTTTTAGGACTTGCGTGAAAATCTGATGATGTTTTAGGTCATATTTATTCAGTAATATAGAAAAGGGTTCACAAACTTTCAAGCACCACTGTAAGTAAAGATAATAATAAAATAATTGGCCATTCAGTGGAAACTAGTACAGTCCACAGTACAGACATAAAAAAACCCTACATGTATCATATGCTGTTCAGAGGTACCTTTCCCAAACAACAACCGAAGCCACCAACAAAATACAGTACGATAGATCACTAAACTAACATACATCGAATTAACAACTGTTTCACAAAACTGTCGTAGCTCAGGCATACCACACTAGTTTGAAAAACATTAGTAGGAACCAACTTAGAATTAACTGCAGTGGTTTGACTTGTGTATTTGCAGCAAATTAAAACCTGTAAAATTGCCTATGAACAGTAGATAACTTATGCAGATAATTGGAATAACTGTATCATGAATGAGGATGAAAATTAAGCTTTAATTAAACCCATGAAAAGTAATATTGCCTAAAATATGCACAGTATGCTGGTCTAGGCTACAGTATTGAAATTGGGTTATAATATTTTATTTAATTAGCGATTTAAAAATATGGTTTTGGTTTAAATTCTTTAAAAAAATCATTTAAAGATATATTTACTTTGCAAAAGGATGTGCTACATTAAACAAGAAGATTTTTCAACCAAACATGCCATATGTGTTTTGTGTCACTGATAGTGGAACACGTGGCTCCCAGTTCAAATCCAAACAAACAGAATGCCTGTTTTTGTCTACCCATAGTATCCATAACAACATTTAAATTTACAGCCATTCAATTTTTAATATTTTCACATATGGTATATATTTGACATATTAACACAGACTAATATTTTTTAGGTCTACTATTTCAGTGATAACTGTGGTAAAATTAAATGTAAGCCATAACTTAGTTTAGGCCCAAGGTGAGCAAACAAAAGTTTGGCTGTCCCAGGCCCTCTCCCTGCTTTACTTCTTCCCTGTATTCCTCTACTGCTCCTGTCATTATTTCCTCACTCTACTTGTTACACTTCTTATATTATGTCTTGCATTCTCTGGGATTTGGTATTTTCTCATTCATCTCTTGCCTTTTTCTACTGGTTCCTCTGCAATACATACAAGCATACGTGCTTTCAAATGTAAAATAAAGACATCTTTCCAATTTACTGCGCCAGAATCATCTCTTGCAGCAAACTTCTGAAAACCATGAGGTCCATATAATAGGATTATACATATTGATTCTTACTATAGTGGGGTAAGCAGTTAGTACAGTCGCTGCACAGCTCCAAACATTACCATTTAGATTCTGAACTTGGATTCTGTCTGTGAGGAGTTTGCATATCTCTCCCTGTAAACCCATGTCTGCGTGGGTTTACTCTGGGTATACCGAGTTTCTCCCATATTACATGCATTAAGATAAGTGACCTTTCTAAATTGACGCTAGTGTGAGTGTGTATGATTAGTATCAATATACCCTTACTCCTGTCATAAAAAGTCACTGATGCTGACGTGATCTTAAATAAACAAACAAACAAAACGAAGCAAATACTTAATTTGGTCATATCAGATTGATTTTCACTATAAAATCAGAGTTTTGCCCCGTACTATCTATCATGTATTAGAACTTGGGACAACTTAAAATGGCAAATTTTCAAATAATTAAACTTTGTAACCAGTGTTTTACCTTTATTTTGTTGCAGCTCTTGCCATTAAGTTTGTCTATATATTTTTTCTGTGACTAGTTTTGTGTTTACTAGTTACTGTTTACTTGTTTTCTCTACGTTTGATTTTTTTTTTATAGAACGCTTGTTTACTGTAGGAGTACATAGGACATATCAGAGCACTTAAACCCCACAAAGGTTCATCTGGGAAAAAAAGTCTGAAGTTCAGTTTTCCCTATATTATTGGTTATTATAACTTAAGTGCGTGAATATGAAGTAAATCACAGCAGTGACTAGACTACTGGTCACACAGCTGTTAAATTAAGGGGTATTTTCCCGTCAGATTAAAATAAATATACATTTGACAATGCATGCATATTTCTGAGAAGATCACATGATTACCTACATGGAGACTGGATTCATTTATCTTAATTCTCATATTGTGCTATACTGGGGATGGGTAATTAGTCAACCCACAACAGTATATTAATATAAATGAACTAATGAGAAGTAATCTTAGTCTCCTTCTCTAGAACAGCTCTAATCTTTATTGGAACACTGTCATACACATCCTGAATATATGTTGGACCATGCTTTAAAAAATAAATTATTATAGTTATGTATATTATAATATATTATAATATTATAATAACATAGAATGGGTGAAGGAGATGAACATCTATTCTGCAATTTCACTGGAGTCCTTCACATAGTTGTTCAGTGATGTTTAAATGATGCAATAATGGAAACAATGGAAAGTGTTTGACTTAATCCTAGAGTTCATCAAATAGCATTTCAAACATTTTAGGACTATGTGTCATGAAAATGCAATGGCCCTAGATACAAAATTATACCAAATGGCAGCCCTGCCATTTATTGCATAAACTGTAAGGACATAAATACCATATAGTATGCTATTATATAGTGCCTAATATAAACTATTTATTAATACTAATTGCAGTTTCCCAGTAGAAACACAAATTTTATTTCTGTTTATTTAAAGTAACCGCACATTATTTTAAAACAATTAAAAAACATCATTAGTAATTATTTTCCCACATTAAATTTATATTAATTCTGTAAAGAGAAACATATGATAAATTAACTGTATAATGTTAAATTCAACTGCATCCTGTGTTTAGATAATGATGCCTACTATTTCATAATTCGCTTAACAGACACAACATGCATATAAAAAGAAACACTTGTCTTAAATCACATTTTGACAGTATAGCCTGGACGGTTCAAATTTGTTTCAAAATTTTTGAAAGTAGTTTTCATTGTAACAATCTAAATACATCACTGGTAATTCTCTTACTACCCAAACGTGGTCCTCTAATAAATATTACAGTCACAAAATCAAGCAAAGTTAAGTTTTTTTTTAATAACAACTTATTCACTTAATCAATCTTTAAAATGAAAAGAAAGAAAGTATTTACTTACTTGGATTAACGGTAAGAGTGATTGGTTTTCCAAACAAGAGTGGATCAGTCACAGTGATTGTAGCCTTTACAAATACTATGCAACACAAAATGATGTATAGAGTTGATATTATTCTGACATATAAGACTTAAATAAAAAGAAATACTATTGGTTAACTTTTTAAAATGTCAAATTTAGTAAAAAATAAGAAATACATATATTTTTTGTTTTGTTTCCAAATTATGCTTAATCATGACAATGCCTAATGCAACCAATTCTAAAACAAACCAAAGTAAAAACAACTCTGCTCATTCTGTGTATTTTTTCTAAGTGATCACCTGATTAAGTGCACAGTGAAATATATATATATATATATAGAGAGAGAGAGAGAGAGAGAGAGAGAGACGTTTTACTTACTTGTTATAACAATGAGTTCAGCTGGTTATTCCATTCCAGTTTTAACAATATATTTCAGCATGATTTTAATGTCTTCATGATTCTTTTCAGTCACTTTAATACTAATGATTAAATATTCACTAAATTAAGTCCAATCTGGTATAGTTTGTGGAGATCTCAGTTGCTCATTACATATCCATAAAGTGATTGTTTTTTTTAAAACGGCAAATCTCAAAACAAAACAAAAAAATGAGCACAATATGGTCACGCAGTTTCCACTGTTCAGCTTGTCTGGATCTCCAGTTACTCTGTCTTCTAATAAGTTATATACAAAAATGTGGTTATTTTTGTACAGCGGGTAATGGAATATCAGTCATTGTGGTTCTCGATAACACTGTAATAAATGTCAGCACAAAAACTACCTGACTGGCCAGGTTCAAACATAGTATTTAGTAGTAGAATTACCCAATTTGCAACTAGGTTTTCACAATCAAATGTACTGATATAAGATATTGTTGATAATTACCAGATAATTAGAAAATGTTGCATGGCGTTTCCTAATCAGTTTATATTCTCTTATGGATATTCCATTTTGTGCAGTTACAAAATGACGATGAAAATATAGATGATAAAATATCCAAATTAAATAAATATCCACCAAAATCATGGTTTAAGGTCAAACAAATGGAATTTATATATAATATAACAACGCTAAACATATTAAACCCATGCGGCACAACAGCAGCATGATTTTAAATGACGGAAGTAAGGAAAGGAAATATTGTGGTTTCCCAGCCCATAGTGACTGAATACTTAAAAACTTGCTGACTTTCATTGCATGCACCTGCCATTGTAAAATTTACTTAAGGAACACTGATTGTACCAACTGATTAAGTAATTCAATATCATATTTATACACTTGTTATGGCCAATATGTAGTAATATTATGTACTAAAAAACATTTATTCTGTATTAGGAATTGTATGCTTTTTTAATTAATGTTTACAAGGGTTTACAATATATGAACATTTAGAGAGGTGTAGGTAAGTCATAAGATCCTGATTATGCTCACATATGAAAGAATATTTTGTAAATTAATTTTCCATGTATTTTGTAGAGGCATCCTATGAAGAACTAACAGGAGGCTAACCAAGAATAGGTGGCTAACTAATGGCTTCTTTCATGGCTCAAGAGACTTGATGGTGATTCTACTTTATGTTTCATTTATGTGTCAACTTTGTCACTGATGTTTCACATGAAATTCCTTAGGAGCAATAGAATGAGACAAAAAGGAATAGTGGCAGTTCTATGTTGTGTGGCGCCCTGTCCATTTGGTATTTTAAAAAAGAGAGTGAGGGCCAGCCATGTCAACTATTCATCATGACTGCACACGCTGATCCCACTTTCATAATGATTTTCATTCATCATGACTTTTATTGTATCGTTGTTGCTACACAGCTACACAGCCTACTGTTAACCACTGTAGTTGAAATTAGCTGATTATTAATTAATACTGTCACGCGCCACGGCAGCGCGCGCCTATCAGGACGTCTCACCATGATCGCTGTAATTGGGATCAGCTGTAATTGGGATCAGCTTTTTTAACCTGCGTTCCTCTCCTGCTTCCCATCCGCCTCCCCCGTTACAAATACATGGACTGGTGGACTTATTCACAAAAGATTGCTGTGCATTTCACTAAATTTCATTAGTGAGTGTACTTTGCATTATTAGAAGGTGTGATAGTTTAGCTGTTGCTTTCACATATTTGCTCTGGATGTATTATTCCAATTGCAGACCTTAACAATTGTGATAACTTTTGTGATTTTACTAAAATGAGGTGTGTTAATTTGTGTTTGACTAATTATAATTGTGTATAATTTCACCAACAAGTTGAATACTGCCTAAACAGAGTTTAATGTACCCCACCAGACTTTCTGTACCACAGCTGTAGTTCCAAATTTCTTCCACTTTTTCACAATTATCAAGGCTGGTGTGCTCACGGGAACATTCAAAGCTTTTGAATAGTTTTTCAATATTGTCCCGATCTATGCTCTGCCACAGTGTTATCACAAAACAGTTTTTACTTTGGCAAAAGAGTTGTTGGTGCTCATCAGGCTGAAACTGGTTACAAAACTCTCTAAAGAGTTGGACTCTGCAAATCCACAGTCGGAGAAATTGTGTACAAATGGAGTGATCAACCAATAAAGGTCACTCCAACAACAAGGCATATAACAGTCTGTACAGTCACACAGTATCCCAGAATAACTCCTAAACAACTTAAAGCCTCTCTCTCTCATTAGTTAATGTTAATGTTCACGGGTCCAACATCAGGATATCACTGAACAACAATAATGTACATGGCAGGGTTACAAGGTGAAAACCATTGCTCTAAACAAAGAACATTGCTGCCAATCTCCATTTAAATAGACATGGGCAAGCCATAAGGCTACTGGAAAGTTTTGTAGACAGATGAGAAACAAACTTTTTAATTTAAATGGGCATATGGTGAAATTTTTACCTGCTCAAAACCAAGCATAACAAAAAAGTTAAATAATTCATCCAAAATGTGGAGTGAAGGAAAATCTGACCAATATGTTTATTCATGGATTACAACCCATACAATAAACAGAACCTATCTCTGTTACGGGGGGCCTGTGGAGGCGCACCGAAAAAAAAGGAGAAATAACGGACTCAAGTGCGGGGGTCTACATCAAACGACCCAAAGGAAAAAAACGTAAAAAGAAATCCCGTCAATGAGCGGGGGGGCTACTGAAGGTAGGATGAACTGCTCCACCGAGGAGACACCTACGTCCGCCTCTTGGCGAGGGAAGAGGGGAGGCTGGAAGCCGAACTGGCACTCGAATGGGGACATGCCGAGGGCCGAATGCCACAGGGTGTTATGGGCGAATTCGGCCCATGGCAGATGTTCCACCCATGTGGAGGGGTTGCCCGCCGTCAGACATCGGAGCATGCGCGCCAGGTCTTGGTTCACCCGCTCGGTCTGGCCGTTAGACTCCGGGTGAAACCCCGAGGAGAGACTGGCCGTGGCCCCCACCGAGCGGCAGAAAGCCGACCAGAAGCGGCTGACAAATTGGGGGCCTCGA